>KI422947.1:0-39636 GCA_000473375.1 Anopheles culicifacies | reverse complement strand
CCCGAGGAGGCAATAGAAATGCAACACTCGAACAGGCGGAACAAAGCCAGTTGCATCTAAACAGCGCACACTTGTTTCGCGCTCACTCGCCACGGTGCTCAGTTCCGGTATGAATGAAGCCCGGTCACAACCATCGCACGTGCACAGCTAATGGAGGCGCCTGGTGTTCAGGTGTTGGGAGCAACCACTCAACGTTAAGGCGCCCTGAGGTGAGAGGAAGGGAGGGGAGTGCAGTAAATATAATAACATCCGGTTGTTGATGGCCCAAGTGCACCACTCACCAGGGTGTAAATAGCAACAACAAGCACACCCATCCAGGTGTGAGTGTGCGTGTACCGTTTTCGGGAATGTTTTTTTGTCCCCATCTCGATTATGCTTACAAATTTAATTTGCATTGCACCTTACTAATTTACTAGCGTACACAGTTGTTAATTGAGAAGAACTAGTTTTTCCAGTCCCTTGTTTTTGTGAATGTGTGTTTGAAGGTCTTTGCATATTTATAATGTTTGCGTTTATTTTCCATTTTGTGCTGATGTATTCCAACTGCAGCACTGGAAAGGGGAATAATACATTTTGGTATGGTAACCGTTTTGTTCACACTTGCTTTATCGTTAATTGGTTAACGATCGAGGGAATAGGAGAGAGAGAGAGTGAAAGAAAAGAAAAAAAACAATCCATTTCTTTGGTTTACTTGTTCCAGCAGCCATATTGTTCAGTTTCGGTTCAAAAGTGCGATAGCGTTAATTGGACGAAATTGAAAACATTGATCGATGGGACTGAATGTTTGATTTATGGACGCTTAATTGATTGCCGCTTGGTTCGATGGGTTTTCTTCCTATTCGGGTGAATCTATTGGAGTCAGGGAGGGGAAGGGTGGGTTTTACGAAACGGCAACGAACGGTCGAGTGACCAAAGCCGCTTTCGTTAAGTGCGCTGGAAGCAATTAGCTTGCATAAGCAAGTCATTAGCTTGGGCTATTAGATCGCTATCAGAAATTGGTGGCGACTGTGTTTACCTGGGCTGGCTTGTCTTGGGTGCCTTTTCATTTGCTCGGACGGTATATTGATTAACCGATTCGCTGACGTCCCATGGAAGCAGCCGCTTTTCTTGCGTTTGATGAGTTTTGTGTGCTGTAATTGGTATTCGGTATTGTACTTAGTACAATAAAAGACTGGAAATTCAAATATCTATGTAATTAAATGGTTGAATGGTATGAAAGAAGTTATTCTGTAGTTTATTTCCTAATATTGTGCTGAACATTATTTGTAATATTATAATAAACAATGCCTGCACTTAGTAATGAGTAGCATTGTCCACACGTACAATATTTTTTTATAATACAACTAAATTAGATTGATTGGAGTTATTTCTCTTCCATCAATTGAAGTCATTGACCCATCCTTCCAAGAGGTTAGTTTTCCCCGTACATCCAAATTCAAATATTTGGAGTGACATTTTACCGCTTTGTACGCCGAGGAAGTATTGAGTAGGAAATGGGAATGGGAGGCCTTTTTTATCCTTGGAGGGGCTTTGGAGCCATATCTTAATAATGCAGTACTCCTACCACACCAGAGCCGGTCCCATCCGGATCTTTTCAAGGACAGGACGCAGTACTGACTATCCTGGTACTGGAATATTTCAGTCGGGAAAGTTGGCAGCCCCAGATCACTCGAGGTTGTATTGTGGACATCCACGTTAGAGCAGGCGTTGAGGATGCCGGACTCATGCTGCTTCAGGAAGGTTCTTGTCAACGATCCGTTCGGTACGAGGCGTAGAGCAGCACAGCGAGCACTATGGCTGGAACTAGTGGAGTATCTACTCTGAGGGAGAACGGATGCATCTCTGGACCTCATTTCCTCAAAATGCTGCCAAGCAAAAAAGAGGTTATTTTCGAATAAATAAAAGTAGCTAGGCAATCACTGGACATCACATACAAATAATCATACAATCTTGAGGTCGTTTTACGACAGTTTTTATTTATTTTAAATTTTTGTTAAACTTTAATTGTAACAATTTCCAAAAAAATGGTTGTATACAGCAATCTAAAAGTTTCTAACATCAGCAATGGCATCTCGCAAAACATAATCACAAATCATTTTACGTATTTACTATCGAAACTATCGGTTGTTCGATTCCTTCCTTATGGACGTTCGTGCTTACAGTCAAACACACGGGCATACGTTTGCGTGTACAGCAACCGACAGGTGGCAGCATTGTTATCGAACCGCATTTCCGGCACCTTGAACTCTGGATTGATCGCCACCCGCATCGTATACTCCCCAAAGTCCAGCTCGCTGATGTCCACCCACTGGCAATCGATGTTGTGCCGGTAGATGTCCGAACAGTTCACCGATATGCCCTGATCGCCGTAGTTGGCACAGGCGTACCGTGGTTCCACGCCCGGCAAACACTGATTATCCTCGAGACAGAAGGATGCCTTGTGCCCTTCGGCCACTCGCTTCCCACTTCCGTCAATCACGTCGAACGTCGCAAACACCTCCATGCTGTGGTAGTGCATATGGCACAGATGCCACTCCCACAGATGCTTGGGAATGTGGGGCCGAAAGTCTGCCGTACCCGTATTAACAACGCGTGCCGTAAACTTTAGCAAACGGCGTGTTTCCAGATGCCAGTTCGGGTTTTCGCGCTGGATGTCGTACGCCTGTGTGGCCACACAGTTTTCCTCCATCGCACACTGCAGCAGATACATGAGACGATCCTCCAGGTGGAGCGATTGTTCCATCTCGACATGATCGAACACCAGATCGGCCATCTGTGGTACACACGTGACGGCCGCTACATGGCCACGCCGTTCGCTACACCGCATGCTCGCTCCCTCACCGATCGGATGGTGTAAACAGTCTGCCAGTGTACTTTCATTACCGTAGCACTCAGTCCCACTCAGCAGCACACGTTCCGGAAGCTGCCCGTTCGTGCTCGATTCCTCCGAAAAGAAGTCCGTCTGGACGGCATTATTTGCGTAGCCGAGATTAAGCTGACGACAGACGACATTTCCCTCCAGCAATCCCCAACCATCACCACACACACTACCCCAAGGACCGGAGGCACCATCACCATCCACAAACCGCACCTCAACCCGTCCCTCACCGGCCACTCGTCCACCAACGAGCCGCAACTCAAGGCTACCTCGAAAGCGCTGCTTCGGCACCTTCATCTCAATCGGAATCGGTTTCTGGGTTGTGGTTTCCGTGTCGTGCTGTTTGCAAATAACGCCCGCCGCCTCGCCCGCCTCACAATCGTTCGTACCCCAGCCGTCAAAGCGACAGTCGGTCAGTTCCGCTTCCTTTCCACCGCACCACAGATTATCCATCCAGAACTTTCGCTTCGCCCGCCCAAAGTGTCCGGTGTGCGTTGGTTTCACGTGTCCCGGAAAGCCCAGCTGCCTGCAGACGACTTCCGCCTCGGACTGGTCCCACTCATCGTCACAGATGGCACCCCATTTGCCGGCATGAAATATCTCCACATTGCCTGCATGAAACGTGAGGTGAACGAAAAATGCACAAAAGATGTCACAGATGACACGAAAGGATAAATCATTCGCTCCGCAGAATCACTGTCATCATGTCCGCAAGAGATTTATAAACTGTCACTATCCGCTTTGCGGTAGTTTTCCGCATCGTCATTATAGTGTAGCTATCCATCATTGTGGTCTCCTTCCGTCAAATGAACTCACCCTCATAGTCACCACGACCGCCAACCAGCTTCAGAGCGCCCTCTTCCTTCTTTAACCGCTTCAGATACTTTCGCACAAGGTTTTCACGCTGCAGTCTTGCCTCCTCCAGGGCGGAGGTACGGTTACCACTTTCAATGGCACAATCACCGGTGTTAAGCGCTAGTGTAAGCATCTGCACCAGTACGCACCATACCAGCAGAGCCATCGTGACACTCCTCTGTTGCCGAGAAAGATCGTCCAGCTACTGAGCGATCGTCACGAAACTTCGGGGCTGCTGTCCTATCAGCTTTAACCGTTCTGCTCGTTCGCACATTGATTATTACCCTCCCGAACGATCGCATCCCAGGAGCATACAATAAAAAAAGCATCAGCCCATTGAATTGCTTCCCAATGTCAGCATCCGGACGCAATTGTGTCACCCGATTGCGTCCGCGAGCAGTCGGCAACTAACTCGAACAATTGGGCATGTGCGAGCGACGCATTCCGTCTAGTTGTTTATGCACAAAGATGCTCCACCACTTTTCGGTTAGCGGACTGGGACTTATCAGCACAAAAAGGTTCTTCAGATCGACGATCGTGTGCTGTTTGCTTGGGGTCTCTTCCATTTGATAACATGCGCACAAAATGCACCCGAACGTTTTTTTTTTGCTCCCAGTGCTTTGAACGAATTAGTAATTAAGATGGACATTATTCAGCAAACAAAAAAGAACTAATGATCTAGCATCCAGTGGAAGGTACCGGAACGTACCTACGCTGGGCAGCTTGTTCCCAAAAAATGCCATGTCGTCATCGTCTGCACTTCCTGTCCAACCCACGGGGACGACACTCTGTGCGAACAAGATTGCGGCGCTCCAATTGAGATTCATTCATTCCGCATTCGAGCAGCGTGCGATTCGATTAGCTTAATGACTTGCGGCGGCAAGTGGCTTACGTTACCAATGATTTGTCTTTCCTTTTTTTTTTCCTTTTGCTCCTCCCTGCTTCGTCACATTCATCAATTTCGTCAGCCCCCAGTCGCTTATCAATAAAACAGATGAGCAACGGTACGTGCCTCACGTCATGCAGTCTCTGTGTTATCGATTGGGAATGGTTATTACAATGCTTGCAGTATTCCTTCCTTTCTTTACTTCGTTCCTACGGTTTCAGCATTATCTCCTGAAGCATAATAAATTTAATTATTCATTAAAATCGAATACAAGAGTACTTGGAAACCAAGGTAAAATGAAAACTAAGGATTTCGTAATGTTGCACTTGAAATAATGGAATAAAATATCTGTAGAATGACCTGAAACCTTATTGATTCACGAGGACTCAAGGATTATGGACGAACTTTACAAAAAAAGAAACACCATTTTGTCCGAATTATCCAAGCTTCAAACTCTATAGGATCAGCGGCGGATTAAGCTATATGGAGGCCCTAAGCGTAGTAAACCTATTAGGGTTTATATGCATTCATCATTGCTCTTGGAGGTTCCCGTCCGATCTTCGAGGGAAAGTTTCGTTTAATTTAACAGTTCAATTATTAACTGATTCTGAAGAACGGGAACGGCGGCGGATAACTAAGCTCTTTGGAGAGCCCTGGCGGAATGGCATTTCAAGCCCCCAACATTATATCCCCCTGACCGCCAAGGCCTCTGGGTTAATCCGCCACTGATCGGGACGGGTATGTTCTTTCGAAGTAACAAACTATCTTCAGTTCATGGGGACGATGATGCCGACTCAAACGGAAAGGTCCTGGGCGACCCATAGGCTAATTCGTCTCTTTATAGACCTACTGTCTGTGAAGGATTGCACAATCAGAAACTATATAGAGAGCATTTTGTCTCTTATCTAAGTAATGTCAGCAACGTCTACACCCGATATGCTTTTTAAGGGAGCGCTATTCATTTGGACGATTTTTTCTTGGAGAAAAAGACGAAGAAAGATGTAATCCAGTATAACAAATTACAAACAATCGATCTTCGAACGGGAAATCAATGTTCTTTTGCAAAATTTGAACTAAGACCATCGTTTGGCTTGGACTAGTTAGCTCAACTCTTTGTAGTTTTCAGCGATATTCATATGTCGGGAATATGGAGTTCAATAACTACGCTACGCTTGACAAACGTAGAACGAAACAACATGGAGACGTGAAGTAGTACTTCATTTAACACATATACAAAATTACTGCTGACAGACCAAAAACTAGCATAAAGTGAAAACATTAAAATAAACATTAAACATTAACATAAAACAGGAATCACATAAACTATCATCATCATGAATACGTACGCAGTTTGAATACGATAGAGTTTTAATTTAAATTTCTCTATTTATTATTTAGTTGTATGCATTTTCTCACTTTCTACGATGCTAACCACTGCTCACATACCCCACCACTTCAATCATGCCACAATTGCCAATGCCTTCCGCACGAATCATACACGATGATTTTGTTTACCCGACATCCCTCTGTCTGTTCAAAAATTTGGAATTTATTCCACCCCCCCGTTCTGTCTGCTTGCTGATATTACACGTAAAAAGTTTCATATATTTCTCATGTGTGTGTGTTTTTGTTTTGCTTTTGTTGTCACTTAATATATTTATCATCGAATTTCTACTGTTGGCTTCCGTTGGCTTCCTCTGTAGTATGCTTCACTACGGCAAATACAATCCAATTACCACGGCCTAACTAGCACGCACAATATATTATACTACCGCTACACCGCTGCTAATGCATCACCATTCCCTTTCATTACCAAATTTTGTATGATCATATTAAATGAGCTTGAAGATGCCAATTTTTGGCTACACCTCGACTATAACTTTTCGCAAACCCGGTGGGCTCCCGGTGTAGAGAGCCCGGGGTAGCGTTCCAATATAGTAGCCATCGAATGTATCGTTTAGTTATACAGATTCTCAATTGTACTGCTCAATATGTGTCAAATAATGAAAGTATGAAACACACATAGAAGGTCGTAAATATCTTGCAACCATGAGGATATTTGAACGCGTTCTCTTTCCCAGTTCCACCAAACGCCTGGCACAGTTTGCCAACTCCTTTCCGGGTTTACTAGTTTCACTTCACTGCTGGACAATCGGAGGGAGATGGAAGTTCTCTGTTTCTTCTACTACTAACGCTACTATTTACAACATGAGTTTTTAAAAAAAAGTACACACATACACACGTTGGAGGATTTTGTTTTCTGCTTTGTGCTACAGAGTTTTGTGCTTAGATGTGGTACGCGTACCGGTTCCAGTTCTCCACGCGTTCTATATGTTTTGCGCTAGCGCTTTGTCTTTCAGAGAACAAGGTGAACAAGCGACTTAGGGGCTTAATACTCTCCTAACGTAAATGTAACAATCTTATTCCTACATCGCGACAAAACAAAAAGACGCGCAACGCATCAAACAAAAAAGGTGGCTCAAACAAGCACATACATTCACTGCAGCAATCACACAATTAGGCGTAGCTCACATCACAAGAACAGATTTGTTTTGCATTTTGTTTTATTGTTGGTTTGTTTGTTTGTTTGTTTGTTTTGCCTCCTTATTGCTGTACGATTAGGGTTTAAATAAAACGTTAATACCAATCGGTACCGCGCAACGGGGTACAAGAAATTGAGTGAGGGGGTAGTTGTGCTGTTGGGGAATTAAAACTTAAACTAAATCGTTTGTGCGTGCGTGTATAGTTACAAATTTAAAATATAAAACATTCCACACGAAAGCACGTCCTCCCTGTAGCAACCGTCCGGTGCTTTCGCGCTTCTGGGTACCACAATGTTTTGTTGTTGAACACAATACTTCAAAGATTCGATAAAAAACGCTAACCAAATCCTCCGTCTGCCGCCACACAGTGATTTAAAGCTAAAACAGCCCTAGTAAATGATTGCTTTCACTCATACTTTGTTTGTGTGTTGTTTTCTTTTTTTTTTTTTGTTACAGTTTGATCTTTTCTCTCGCCTTTTTCCTTTCTTATTTGTTTGTTTCTTCCTTCTTTGTTCTTTACATTTAGCATTTGCGCTTCCGGTAACTAGTTTAAGTGCTTATCATATTTTATGCATTTGACAATGTTCTCTCCCTAGCCAGAGTTCGCAGTTTCCATAATTCTTTGTGCATTTTGAGTCAGAAGAACAGTGTGTTGCTTGCTTGCGTTTATATGGGAGGAGTTTGTGTTGCTATATAATGTCTAGTATGGGTGCGATAGCGTTATTCGATTTCTTCTCGGCCCATCGGCCCTGCATGACTATCGGCATATCCGCGAAGAATCTTCTATTTATGTTATAATTGATTAGTACATGAGTATGAAAACTGTTAAAAAGTTACCTTTTCAACCATTCGAATATTAAGAGTTTCGTTTTGTTTAAGTACTACCCTCCCCAGTACTTCTTCCAACCCGTTGAAAATGCGCCATTGTTTCGAAAGAAAAAGGGCTAATAGTTACAATGTGGACGAACGCCACATTTCTGAAGCCTCCGTTGTGCGCAATCCGCTTGCATGACGCTAAATCATATGTGCTGAAAATGTATGAGCATTTTGCAACGAATATTTCAACAGTGGCGCACTTTCAATTATTTTTAATGGATAATTTGAAAGGAAAATAATAAAACATCTTTTTGTAAACTTTATCCGAGCATTGCCGAGCGTAAAAACAATATTAAAATATATTATTGCATGTCTGCTTGTTATACTTTGCAGGCAAACAAACATCACCGTTTGTTTTATGTATGCGATTTTGTGCGTATTATGTAGCCTATTTTATGCACTTTTTTTATACAAAAACCAATAAAGCTCATAAGGAAGTTTTTAATACAACACGATTAGGAAGAAACTCATTGCTGTACATACTGTACCATAAGCACGTACATACATATCCGCTCGTATATGGTTCGTACGCAAAAGCAAGCTCATTCTCAAATGTTATGAAAGCTCCAAAATGCACAAAACTAGCCGACGTCTCTTCAGCTTTGGTAAGATTTGTTTTCGCATCCATTGATTGTGTTGTACATCTGGCAGTTAATACGAACATAAGCTTGTTTCTGGTGCCTGTTATCGTTTGCACTCAATTGAAGCCCCATTTAGATGAGCAAAACAATGCAAAATGCGTAAATGAAGAGAAAGAAACTATCACTTCTAATAGTTTCGAAGTTGTAAAATTAAAAGAAAAAACGTTGTGCGACGTAACGCAAACATGTAAATTGTTAAAAGGCACCCATACTTCTATAAAGCGAAGTACAAAGTGACAATCTCTTTTATGGCTTTCAGTGCGAAACCAAACGAAAGAAGATTGTAAAACATCGTATTGTTAGAGCGTAAGCACATATTTCTAACCAACACGTCCTTCTCGCTCAACCTTCCTCGATCGGACACAAGTTGCGTCCAATTGTTTCATTTACGCATTACTCTTAGTCTGTTCATTATCTACTATTTGTGCGGTTGAGAAAATGTTCAAGTGCGTTACTAATTGTGTATCATTGACTGAGTGAGTTGGGGGGCGACGGTATGGTCGGTTCCATAATATAGAAGATTCATTACTCTTGACGTGTGTTTCAATACACCTGGCACCCCACGCACCCTTTTGTTTCGCCCTATTGCTGCGATACCAACCACCGAAGATGGTTACTCCTTTTGATCGATGTGTGATCACCCCTTCCCGTTCAGGAATGGTTTACAAAATTGAGGTTTTGAGTCGATGACTGCCAGGATGGTGACTAAACCTCCTCCTCATCCATTTTGCTCGAACGTCATTTGCTGCTATTATTTGCTAGTATGGTTTCTTTTTTCAGGTTTTACCATCTCCAGGATGTACAATCGTTTCTTCACCGAACGCACACCAAGAGTCCGTCCTCCCGAGTACTGTTCGTGTGTGGTTGATGTTCTTTTTTTTTCTTCTTCTTTTTTATAATCTCCCTTTTGATTACATCTATCAACTCTCATTTGGCGCCTGGCTACAGCTCACCGTTGTTTGACTAGAGGATAACAGTTTCTCGTTGAACGGAACCGGTTTCTCGCGGGGCGTTTGTTTTTTCTACAAAAGAAAAACAAACATTAGTTCGGATTGGAAAAGAAACGGATCAGCAACGGGCGCTTACTTTTCTTCTAAATGGAAAGCAACCAGGCTTCTCCACTACCGGCGGTGCGTTGGTGAGCAGATCTGGTGTCGGACATTCATTCACACCAAACACGTTCAGCTCCCGGAAGCATTCCGTTTCGATCATTTCGTCCTGCCACGGTATCGATACTGAGCCGGTGTTGAACTTGGTGTAGAAATTTTCATCTGTAGCATCCAGATTGACTCCCTTCACAGTGGAAAACTGCTCAATGTCCAGTACATCTTTGGCATAAACGGCGTGCGGCTGCGGGGTGCAAAATAAAAAAAAACGAATAAGATTAAAAACCATATCCACCACCCTGTTACCCTGTTCGCTATTAGCCCACTTACATCCGGCACAAATGGAGGATCGACCAAACCAGCCTCGAGTCGCTTCCAGTTAATACTGTTAAAGAACGGATTCAGCTTAACTTCGCGCGCTCCGTGTCGCCCATTACGGCAGCCGAGCCGGCTTTTAACCGCCTTCATCAGCAGCTGCTGGCACAACGTTTTGGCATCATCGCTGAACTTGTGCGAATATTTCTCTGGATCTTCCTTCACCCGCCGGTCGACTTCTTCGCGTTTCACCTTCTCTTTGCGGGCCCGGAACGGTGCCTGTCCCTCAATCATCTCGTACAGCAAGCAACCGAAGCTGAACCAATCCGGGGAGAATGCGTACTTCTCGTTGTCAATCACCTCCGGGGCCATGTAACCTGTTAACAAATTCCAAACACCATTAGCTCTCCATCCCACGCATAAGCTTGTTGTTTTTTTTTTTTCGGTTACACTTACCAACTGTGCCCACTCTCCCCCTCACCATTTCACCCTCGGGGATTTCGACGGCCAGTCCCAGATCCGAGATGCGTACGTGACCGTGATCGTCCAGGAGAATGTTTTCCGGTTTGCAGTCGCGGTAAACGATACCTTGCTGATGTAGGTGTTCCAACCCGCAGACCACCTCCGCCGCGTAGAATCGTGCCCGGGAAAGTTCAAACCCTGGCTCACCGCCCATATTGTAGATGTGAAACTTCAGGTCGCCACCTAAACCGAACGACAACAGACAATTAAGTTTACGTGCCTCCGCAGCAGGCATCAGCGCTGCAACCGGTCCACTTACCGTTCATAATCGTTAGCACAAGACACAACGCGTCCTTGGTTTCATATGCGTACGCTAGATTCACCACGAAGCGGGAGTTTATCTTCTGCAGTATCTGCTTCTCTATCAGCACCATCGATTCACCCTTCCGTTTTTTGATACGCTTTTTCTCCAGCTTCTTGCAGGCGTACATCTTTCCTGTGGCTCGTACCTGTAGGCAAGTGGAGTGAGGGGGAGAGGAACAAACAATGCGAATGTTAGTGGATGCATCATGGGGAATGGATGCGTCAATGTGGTAACACGAATCGCACGGCAACAAACAAATAGACGCAATTAGACGTTTGCACTTTGATTGATATAAAGTACATCACATCTGCATGATCGAGTGCTTTGGCCTTTCAATGGGATATGTAGAAGAAGAGCTAAACTCAATTATAATCATGGAAGCAACACTCTTGCATCGTCAATCGATAAACTATTAATAACTTGAGTACAGTCGGGTGGTACACTGGAGATGTCTTCACATAACAGGAACTTTAGACCATCCCATCCCAGAGCTATCCCTGCAAGTTTGAGTACTTTGATACGGGTGTAACGTAAGTCAAAGCTTCTTAGAAATAGCAGGTGAGGTCCTCTTGAATTTATAGTTTAACAAAGGAGTTTTTCAGGAATATTCTAATTTTTCTTTAAGACAACTTCAAAACATCAAACCATAAAGGTTTGGTTCTTTAAATTAAAGTGTCCAAGTTAGAAACATACCTTTAAAGGAACTAAATTCTCCTCAAGCTTTTACAGAAATCCAATTTATACTAAAGCTACAGAAATTTCCTCCATTAATTATTCCGTTACTTTCCTTTGTTTGAGTGTGGAATAGGTCGTTTCGAAAGGATATCTACCATCCGCAAAACACAACGCTACAGTCATCTACGTCTATCCGGAAGTGTTATGAATTATTCATCTACGAAAAAAAAACGCACAACCGTTCACTGCTCCATCGTGACAAACGTTACTGTCTCGTTTTGGAACGCACACACGAAGACGAGCGTTAAAGAACAGCATAGATTTTGATTCTGTACACTCTTCTTTCGACATTGTCACACTTTGGTTCCGTTGGTGAGATATCTCCATTTAAATCTAAATTACAAACAGTATCTCAACACCAACAGAAATAACCATAAGGATCTGCAGGAACGATGAAGCCCCGTGTGTCCATCTTAATTTTCCTTACCGTTCGAAGAACGGTTTGCCAGCGATGGTGTCTCGATAACTTTGCGATTCCTTAAACATTCCAAGGTTTCAGACGATGGTACAACAGCAACCGACCATCGTCAAACGATTCAGTGCCGTCTGCTGCTGCAGTGCCCTTTTTTCCCCTTCCTTTACTCGTTCGGAACGGAATCCGACGATCCGGAAACTCGGCATTTCAACATTAGCTGCCTCTTGCTTTCGATACTCGCGACAGAAAAGGAGGAAGCTGTATTCGTTCCATTAGCTTAACATTCTGAACTCACCTCTACTGTCTTTCTGCATACAAATTACTTGCATTCCAACATCATTGCCATCTACCATCCTTGACGGGAGAGCAATCGTTGGAAGGATCGGTCCGTTTGCCAAGATGGTCCGTGCTTTCGATTCCAAATCAAAGGGAAAAGGTACAACTTGAACAATCTTGTAAATTCCATCCGCATCATTCCGACGCTAGTAGCGCTCTATGCATTCACCTCTTCTTGGGGAAGAAGTGGCAGAAAATTATGTAAAATGTATACACTGCAATCGGTACAATGCATGGGGCACTGTCGGTTACACGGAATATCCAAAGTTTTCGCGTATTGTAATCAATATTAATAAACCGTCCTATACGTTCTGGCGTTTGTCTTTTCTACATCGTTAACAAGCTCATGATATTCTAGCGATGGAAAAAAAATAAAATCATGAAAGCGTTTTCACAGCTCCCTCGAGGCATTTGCTTTCGTCTCTTCTGGGTAAGCTTATACGGTAGCTCTTGGCGTACAAAATGGCAAGACAACCGAAAACAGAGACTACATGTCGTCAAAGTCACCATCATTCGCTGGAAAACCTCCCGGCGCAGCTCTCCCGAGCCAATCTGAAACGTGTGCCACGGATGGGGACCTGATTTTCCAAAGCTTTTCGCCAGTGGAAATCTAACCAGTAACAGTACGAAAAGGCCACCTCTGGCGGGTGTATAAAAGGGCTTTTTTTCACGATGCCATGTGAGTAAGACAAGATGAAGAAATTGTAAGAAAAATTGGAAAATTCTTGCAAATGCTTTCATCCTGCTGCTGTTTTTTTTTTTTTCTCAGCTGCTTGACCCGAACACGTGCAAGAGCACAGCGCCAACCGTTCGGATGGGATGGTGCGGGATATCTCTCTATGGCCGGATTAACGTGCTGTTGTAACAAGCTTTAAGAAAATCGATACTTGCACACACTGCCGTATGTGCATGTGAGGGAGCTAGCCAGGCTATCGATGTTGAATCAAAAAGCGAGAGACTAAAGGCGCATAATTGCAACAAACTCAAGTAGGGATATAAAGTATCTGGCTTGTTCACTTGACTATAATTATGCGCTCCCCTAACTCCAACGGATGGATCGTTACCTTCGCAGGACTTTTTCGTGTAACTAACAGACGTTTGGATTCGATTGAATTCATAAAACTGCACAAGACAACATAAATATGGTAATGGCATGTTGATGGGGTCCATTTAGGCAATTACAATTTCTTTGAACTGATTCTACAACAACACCAGCGTTGGAAAATCAATTTCAAATAAAAAATTTTTTTTTTTCTTCACGACTATAATGACGGGACTAACATAACTTTTGTTTGTTGCTCTTTGTTCCAAACGACACGATTCGGTACAACCTTCAGAGGGTTTTTTCATTTTTAACTTTCGTTTGCATAATTGCATTCTCCTATTACAGCACGATACCGACCAGCGGAGGAAAATGAAGATGGACCGTTTCTGCATAAATGTCGTACATCGATTATAAAATCAACCGAAAAGCCTTTCATTTGCACTCTCGATGTACTTTGCATAAAAGTCGTAGCGATTGTAAAATCATCTTTTTTTTTTTTCTTCACAAGTTTTTGTGGAAAAATTCGTATTCCATCTTTTTTTTACATTTTCTTCTGCTGTTATTTTGTGTTTGTACAGTGTTGTTTCTCCGAACAACTTCTCGTTGCTTGTGTTTGCCGTATGCTCGGAAAAACCGAATAGACCGAATTGCCGGGTACTTGCTACCAACAGCTCAAACTTTCGCTTCCAGCAACACCTACCTGACATGCGCAGACTTCGCCGAAACCACCCTTTCCCAGGACGCGATACATGCGGAAAGTTTTGTAAGTAACCGGCTGGGCCTCGAGCCACTTCCACTGTAAATATCTGTAAGTGAAAGAAACAAAACGAACGAGAGTGAGAAAGAGAAAGTAAAACTAAATGTAAATATAGTGTGTGTGTGTGTGTGTGTGGGGGTGGGCGAAATAATTTCAAAAACTGGCCACGGAAAACATCTCGAAACAAGCAAACAAATTAATACGCCCCAAACTTATCGCCCTTGCGGGCTGTTATCGCGCAAGCAGATCTCACGAAACGAGGAAGAGAGCAGACCAAGCTTAACTTAAACCCACGAAGTTTCTTTGGTGCTTTCTTTAAAGCTTTGACAGAGTGTGTAAGCAACCCGTCTTTGAACGTTTACGATCCCTATCGAAGAAGCAGCATTAAAGACAACTTTCCACCAAGGTCTTACAAGCGTGCTTATCATTCAAGCGAGCTTTTCGCATCGTTCGATGCGGGTGGTTGCTAATAAACAACAACAAAAACCATTAAAAATTCTAACAAATTTCAACCTGATTTGATATGATCCCAAGGGACATAAAAAAATCCTACCGTACCAACCGTAAGTGCTCGCTTTTACCAGAGAACTCTCGTCCAAAAAAAAACATCTGTAAGCCTCTGTTACAACCCGAGAAACAAAAAGTTATCTTTTAGCTCATGGATGAAAAAGTTCCCTTCCTCGAAGTAGATTGAATACAGAACAGTGTTCTACAGTAATTAACTGTTTAGAAAGCTTACTCGTACCGGATTGATATTGACAAAAAATTGACAACAAATCGAAGCGTTTCTATTTATCAGCCTTTCTATCGTCGTTTGATGTCACCTTACAATATCCTTGGATTTCTTGAAGCATCAGTGCCTTTTCTGTCAGTCTACTAATGTGAGATAGCTTTTTGATTGGATGCTATTTTTAGATAGCTTGATGTGCTGCTTTTAATCTTCAGAGTTCTTGTAATGGAGCGTCATAATCTAGCTCTACGTATTCTACTTCAACTTGAAAAGAACTCTAGAAATGGCTATGAGTCATTACTATCAATTGATCCTTTTTTATATCGAACGGCCAAGTCAGTAAAGTCCTGAAGCATTTTTTTGTATTCACCAGTTTCCAATAAAAATCAGTTTGTTTTTATCCCAAAAGACAAAAAAATGTATTACACTCCATATGATTTGTATTATATCAATAATCCTGCTCATGGCTTCACCGGAACCGTCATAAGAATTGTTATACGTGGATGCTTCAGGCTCATCGACTGTATCGATAACAGAAGCATGTCCTTCCAACTGTCCAGAACGGATGGATGACAAACTGAGCTTATCAGCACACGACCGACATTCGCTTATAGTTTGTTGTTTTTCCCCATATCGGCACGATTATCCGGAAATGCGCATCCAGCCGTGAAAGTTGTGGACGAGCCATCTATCTATAGTACGTACAAGAACCGTCCTCTTCGAGCAAACACGCACTCAGACGAAAATGTTCCATCGAAAGCACCCTAAATTGTATCTTCCGATTGTTTTCACTAACTTGACATCAGAAAGTGGAGCGTGACAGTTAGCACAACCATCACGCATTTGTACGAGCTTGGGGTATTCCAACGGATATTACTCAAAAATAAACATTCCACACGTGGGAAGTACATCATACTCGATACCTAGTTGCATCCAAAGTTAATAGAGAGATTAATAATGAAATTTGTTGACCGACGCTCTAGGACTTGGGTAGGTGAACACAAAAGCTTCCAATGGAGTAAATCAAGTCAAAGTATTTTTTGTGAGTATCCCGTTCATGCGTTTCATTTGATGGGATGGTGCCCTGTCCAATGATTACGTATGTAGACGCCACTCATGCGGATCGAACTAAGCGCGAGAGGTGACATATGATCATGCTCCCGTAGTATTCCTGCTCGCCGCCCACGGGCAGCTGAAGCGGAGATACCAAAGGGAAAGTAAATGCAGACAACCGAGCAAAGGACTACATTAGCAAACAAACACGATACGTGTAATCGAGATATAATTGAATTAGACCAGCGAAGAGATCCTTCCTCAACTTGACAAGCGCTCGTGCTCGTGCCATGGTGCCAAACGCGCCAAGGACTCCGTTGCCCCTGGTCCTGGATGTCTGCTGCGGCAACAACTCGACAAGTTGCATGCGAACGAGCGATTCAATTGCCCATCCACTACGCGTTTGAAAATGGGGATACCTTCGCCGGTAGTGCCAAAGTGTGTGCGTGGAAGCGAAAGAGAATCTAGCCGAGCTAGATGGAAAAACGGCAAACATCATTAATTCATGGATGATGTATGTTTTGCTAGGGTGTATGTTTAATAGCTGACAAACATTCGCCCCGGAAGTATGCGAATCGGGAAGATCGGGAAATAGTGGTGCCGTTCGAAAGCGACCCGCCACCACAGCCAAACGAACCAACACACACACATACGCGCGGGAAAGCACCGTTGGTAACACCTCCACTGTTGGCAAACATTCGCTATTTCTCCCGGTGCTGGTAATGGAAGAAACACCGGGAACCAAAGACCGGAAGTCATCCGTCAAAGTTTATGTCTTTATTGATTTTACGTCTAAATCTCGCACAACCTTGTCTTTGCACCCAGGCAGCGCACAGATGAAGGAATGCAGTTCGCTCGGTTCCGCATTGGTTGGTTAGTGTTTCATCGCAAATTGGCTAAATAATGAGCGCTATAAAGTACGGTGCTGGATTGCTTCTAATTTAGGGGGTTTAACGGGATCCTTTCGTTACGTTCCCTGCAATCAGGATACAGCGCGCGTCGTGTGGAATGCTTTTGATGTGTAACGGATGACCCACATTCCCGCCCGGACGAGCCGCTCAGCTTTTCAATGAAGCTATTTTGGGATATGTTTAATAAACGGTTCATGAACTGTAAAATTAATTTAAAAGATCTATCCAAACATATTTGTGCAAGCAATAACAAAGGGGGTTTAACCAGATAAACCAGAAGAATTAAGGGGCCAAATACTAATCGAAATACACTTTTACCAACAGATTTTAAAGTTTATCGTCCACAAAGAAGCAGTTGTGCAGTTATGTCATTCTTCTTACTATCAGTTGCTATAATATCGCCATCACGCTGCATTAAGCATCTACCAACAAGAAAGCCAACTTTGGCGAGTAAATAGAACCACTAATGAGTCAACCAACGATAAGTTACCGACCGTAAACTTCGCAACAAACGGTCCTTCCCACTCCGACTACATAACAGTGTCATTTAATTACTCTCCAAACTATAAAAAAAAACCTCCGTGGCGATGCCTCAAACCCTGTGGGCGATTACTAATGATAGTGGATAAAAGTTACCATCACACGATTGCTTTCCTATCCTGCAAAGCGCACCTACCCTTGCACTTAGCACAGGAGCAACTGCAACACTGCACAGCTGCATTTTTAGCGCACAGAAAGCAATTCCATTTCCCAACTGACACTAAACGCTTCCGCCAGCGCGGTCACAACCTTTGCTTGGATCGGAGTACATTGGCTACGCGAAGACATTAAGTGTTAGAAGGACGCTTACTTGTCCAGCACATGGAATGCAACGCGAAGAAATCCATATCGATCGGCAATAGATGTTTCATTTTAATTTTTTATTCAAGTATTACTTGCCGCCTATACAGAAACAAAAAACAAGCAAGAGAGAAGATCATACCAGATAAGAAAAAGTGTAGAAATGAAAAAGTGCTTTTCCAGGAAGGAACCAGAAATGCGGAGTGTGGGTGCAAAACTTGAACAAACGGAAACGTAAAGTCGACAACAGCAAAACGAGGTAATGGCACTAAAAGGAAATATTATTATGTACCGCAACACGGCCGCTCAACACCATTTTGCCCCGGTCGTTCCCGGTTCTACACTGCCGGTGTACACACTTCACCGTGGATAGCCGAGAATTGCTCAAGCACGCTGAAATGGGGAAGGGGACTCGAAACGACATCGAGGACATTAAAAGCCTTTCCACGGCTATTGCTGTGCGCTATGGAATTTGATATTACATTCCGTTCGCTGGAAATCGTTTCATCGTTCATTTCATCAATGGATAACGGCCATCCCGGTCCAACGAGTATGGCGTTGGGAGACGACGGGGGGGCGGGGACTGGTATTTGGTTTTCTTCAAAGTTTTGTAATCAATTGTTTGCACTAGTCGCTTTCCACACTTTACGGGCTCGTACTCTAATTGCCCAGCATTTATCCAATACTCTAACCAAGAACAAGATGGACCAGGCGCGGAAGGACAAGATTTTATGTTGAACAGAAAATAGACAAGTGGTTGCTAATTAAAGAAGAAGCAACATCGCAAACTGCTATAAAGTGCTATTTTTCATTCTGTGCTATTATGTGCTTGGAGTGGGAGGTACCATTCCCTGGGGTTGTTTGTTTTTTTGGGACTGAAAGATGAGAGATAAAAAATATTGCATATTTTTATTAGGCAATTAATTTGGTGTAAGAACATTACCAATTATTTCGATGTGTTAACATATGAATGATAACATTCTGCATCCCGGAAGTTTGAAGAGCCAAAACCGGCCAAAACGAAAAGGATTTTTGTTGACAAAATTTACGACTCTTTTAGGGGCTTAACGATGACAAAAGACTGCAAGTAGTGGAGCAATCCCCAATACTCATGCAAGTCAAATAAACTACCGTGCCGAGTGGATAGGAACCTTCTGCAAGTCACTCCAACTGTATCATAAATAACTTCATGATACTGTCCTATTTATTCCTATATCCCTTTTTTTACGCTACCCCGAATGCTGGAATCGGACAGGAAAGCTTACCAACGTCATAAATTATCCCGTTACTAGGGGGGAAGATTGACAACACGTACAGCAAAGCACACGGGAACCTGAGATCATTCTGAGCGCACTGGTAGCGCAATATTCTTTCCAATAGCGGAACCAAATGGAACAAGCCGCGTCATCTTTCCGTTTTACTCCTTCACGGATACAGTGACATGACATGAGAACACCATTTAAGGTACATTGTTAGTTTCCATCTACCTATACAAAATGTAACAAACCCCGTAAGAAACACGTACCGTACCGGTTTAGCATAGAACAAGACTGCATACACTATTGATGCGGCCATTTTGCATTCTCGTTTGTAAAGCGTTTGTTTCTGTTGCGCGACCAAGAATCGGTACAAAATGCCAACGATCACTAAATGGATCGATGGCCCGTTATCTCGGTGACTCGGTGAATAAATTACGTCGCTGACACTGTAGGTTAAGTGCGTTCCCCTTCATTCAGATCTTCGAGGCATTTTTTCTCGTTCATTCCTATATGCGCCATCGAATCTGTCGTAGAATGTGATAGTTAAAATCAAACCAACGGTACAACAGCTCCAGCTTGCGAGATAGACATACGATTCTTACTTAATTGGCCTGTAGCAAGACATGTACGACAGGAACAATTGAGTCACTTTTGATTACACAAACCCACTGATCATCTCACCTTTCGCCTCGAGAGTTAAGCCAATTAAGTACGAGAGTTATCTACAACCTACAAGTGAAGACAGAAAATCAAGACAAATGCTTTGTAATTCAGTTTAAAAAAATAATATCTCGCATAGCTAATTGGCTACATTTCGCCGAAATAAGCCCAACAACGGCTATAACAACAACCAAAAAAGAAAAGCGTTTGAAAGGCAGCACTGAAAACATTACAAAAAGTCTTAAATAATGTCGAAAACATCGAATATTACTCTCCTCAAGTCAGCACGTGCCCCAAATAGCAAAGCCCTCCACCCCCCCCCAGGGTTTAACTAACCTCTCCACGGTTTCTTCATCATTTCGACACGCCCTTTAGCATAATTTATTGAGTGCCCGGGGGTTTGTCCGCTTTTTGCTTCGCACACTGGCGGGCTTGCAAAGCTAATGTGCCATGAAAAATGGAAAAGCAAACTCGATTTTGCATTGTTAGTTCCCGCCAGTTGGAGAGCACTCGTCGCTGCTTTCTGGGACAACAGAACGCTTCGCTTGAAACATTGAATCTGAAACCACATCAATCACTTCCTTCCACAAGCACACTGGATCAGGTGCTAACGGTAGTCCCGCTGCCCTGCTGCCATGACACCCGGGCACACTTGCGCTTGCCACCAGTGTCAACTGACACACAAACACCACAAACGCCAGCCAGCCGGTTAGTCAGTTACACGGCGAAATAGGATCAGCCTTCGAAACAGGAGGCAAATCCTTCCGATTTCACGTGAAACGCTCGCTTTTCTTAGGTCCCCCCGTCCCATCCGTCTTCGGTCGCACGTATGTCCTTCAGATCACAATGGCACACGTGGCAGTTTCAGCGTATATTCGGAATTACTTCCCACACGCGAGCCTAGAGTGTAGTCTTCTCCAAACAGTATCGAGAAAGGCTTCCCCGTCAGAAGGTGGTAAAAAGCCATTTTCGCTCGAAAATATATATATTTTCAGCGTTTGATTGGAAAATTCAATTTCACTTCACATATGCTTCCCGTCCACAACAGAGAGTTGCTCCGTTAAAGGTTTGAGCTACTTAAATATTTTCGCTTTTTTTGTGTTCAAACACACTTCAAACGTTGCTTCGCGAAGGACACCATGTACGGCCGTCAATATGTTCGGGCTGACAACGTGTCCCATCAGTTTGACACACAAAAGGTTCTTTGAGGTGATGTAGTCCTTCGAATTCTTTTAGGGCGAAATTCCAGTCCCGATCGAAATGTGCACGTTCGTCAATAAAGCACCAATTTGATCTTCAACATCGTAAATACGACCCGATTCAACACATTCATTCCAATGTTTAACAAACTAGCCAGAGAGCTAAACAACGTTACAAGTTGCTTCGGCATCCAGTCATGAAGCATTCTTCAATATGGTTAGGTAACAGCAGGCAAGATTTCAAACGCAAAGCCCGTCATTATCGGATACACACAAGCAACCCTAATCACAGCCCTTGCAGACATGGCTTTGGAAATTCGAGAAATGCATACCACAACCAACCGGAATAGTTTTCCCGTGCATTCACAATCGTACGTCGGTGTCATCTTTAATCCTTTCTCCTTGGTCCTTTTCTGACAGTGTCTTCATCGGCACACCATGCACCATACTACCTCAACAGATAGGAAACGTTCATCCGTGTTCAACAACGGCTGTGGCAATGTTTCGAAACGTCCGGTAGGACATTTTAGTACCCAATGATGTCTATCGGGCCACTTTCCTACATTGCTTCGGTATTCTACTGCTAGATCTTTCCATTCTTCCTGTGCGCCGTGTTTTGCATTTCGTGACACAATTCAAACTCCAGTCGAGTAAACGAGCGAAATGATTACATCAACGGTAACCGAACCTGCTAAAGGATAGTATCTTCCAACACAATGGTACACATAGTGCGGGTTATTGGTTCTAAAGCACTCTCTGTGCACTGCTCCTTCTTTTCCGTGACATGTGTACGTACGTACCTGTGGAAGTACATTGATGCCTCGAATTCCCGGAATGGCTCTCCGGCCAGGAAGGCCCGCACCGACGTAATGGAAGCCTCAAACAACTCTTTGCTGCCGGCTGAAAAACGATAACAGGATAGAAAACGATTAGGGTGCTGCTGCTACCGATGGTAATCGAATGGAAATGGCCATTTAGTTGAATTGCATGAGGATGGAAAACGGGGTTGACTCTTCACACATCCCTCCCCATTCGCCACCCTTTTATCACACTTACTCGACAGTTTGGTTCGAACCTGCGTCACCATATCATCGTTCAACACGTCCAGCACGAACTCGTCCTTCTCGTTGTTGATGGTATTGGTGGTGACCGAGTTCGAGCCGGTCAAGCTTTTCTCCGGATCGTCGTGGTTGCTGAGCTTCTTCGTGTCGCCACCGATGCCACTGTCATCGTCACACTTCCCACCGTCACTATCGCAGCCGCCACCTCCACCACTGTCCTCGCGCTGGCTCTCGGTGCAAAGACCGAGATAGCGTTTGGCGACCTCGTACGCCAGATCGACCCGATGCTCATCGGCCGCTAATTCGTATCTGCAAAAGTAAAAAAAGGGGGAAGCGGTTACTACAATAAAATCAACGCAATCAGCTAATAGCATCCATCATTTGGCGGGCTGCCTACGATCGCATACTATTGACATAGAATCACGCTATTAATACTATTGCCATCACACTCTTGATAAGCAATGCTTCATCCTCAATGTATTCTATATGTGTTTTGATTAAACTGGCAAAATAACTGGGGCAACTTTTCCACTTTCGCTGATGTTTACATCATTGTGTAAAATTATATTTAAACTAGCACCAAAACAAACACAGAATTGTACATAACACGTTATTGATCTTGCATCTTCAAACGTACGTTTCTGGCTCGAGGATATACCGTGTATGACTCTATGATGCTTCTCTAACGAACTAAAAGCTAATACAGTTGCCAAGTACTTTCTAGCTGCTAAACGATATCTTTCACCAGTTGGGAACCGTAAAGGACTCGGGTTGTGCTTTCAAGTTTCTCTCATTGGCCTTGAGCTAATACGTCAAATTTTGAACCTGCCTCATTCCATCCGCCTGTCGCAAGCAATTTGTTTTCGAATGACTTGCGAATAGGGACTGAAACGATCCAGAAGGAAAGGAGGTTGCATATGATACTAAGTGACTTTGGCTGTGTGTCTGTCTGTGGGTGTGTGTTTGCGTAGTTCAAACAAAAGCAATAAGAAATGAGCAAAAACTTTCTGCGAGCATGTATGCCAGTCCCGCAATATCAAGTGCACCGGAAAGTGTTCACGCTGGCACAAACGCTGCTCGCATGTGTCTCGAAAGGTATAGGAAAGTTCAACGAAGTTCAAAACCCAAGAACGCCACCAGCTTCATTCTCTTAACGTCAGCCAAAATTGCATTTGCCTCAAGAGCGATCCTTTCTAGGTACAACCGAACCAGGTGCCCTCCTATGGGATAGGACGACTCTTGCACTCTTGGACAGCTCCGGCATCAACCCCAAACTACCAGTGTGTTCCGGGATGCAAGGATGGAAAATTTATGGCCCTACTTTGCAGTTTGGTGTGTGTTCCGTTGCTGCTTGACGTTTGCCACAAGCAGCCCACTTTTCCACCCGGCATGCAAGCGGAGAAACGGGACAGCCAAGGATGAATGTACGCGCCGGGAATGCACTCATTTGACAGCGTTGGAATTGTTCCGGGGTCGAGCAAGTCTAGAGACACAACGTCACCGGTCTTCGATCCGTGCAAAGGAGCAACTGCGCAGACGAAGGAGTGGCGATGAAAGTGGTGGTAATTGTTAAAATGTGATTAAAAACAAAAGCTCCACGATGTGGCGTCATGGAGCGATCGTTTCCCTAACCGTACAATCCCACACTCCCAACCAGCTGAGAGTTTCATCCGATGACCGGAAATATAAAGCGCAGAAGAAGAAAAAAGCGACCAACCAACTGAGTGCACCATAACTCATTTTCATTTTGATTTTAAACAAACGCACGACCTACTTTCCAGCGGGAACTCCGCTAAAGAGCAAAGAACGCAAGCTGCTGGAATATTGTGGCAACATAATTAATGTCTTTCGGTGTATTAAGAATTGGACGACCTTATCGCGTATGTTTCAAACAAAAGATATGCACACGGAAGGAGCCAAACAATGAAACATAATTGTCTACCTGAAGATTTAAAAAATATTGCAAAATTGTCTAATTATTTTATCATATCTTCTTCATAAATATGTTTCCTTTGCAGTTTCAACATACAGGGATGTTAGAAAATAGATGACAACCATTTTTGTGAGTAGCAAAATGGGCAAAAATCATCTAACAATCTAGAAGCAGTGTACGCTGCAGATAGAATCCAATACGTTCCGCTATTTTCCGTGGTACGTTCGGGAGCTTTGAACCATCGCATACGTGGATTCGTTCAAAAATCGAAAGCAAGCAATATTTCATTCCAATCCCAACCCTAACCCATCGTGTCAGCTCACCCATGGTTCGTACTTTGTGGCTCTTTAAAAACAAGCGTGCTATTTTCTCTTTGTGCCAAAAACAAAACGATTGCCATTGTTTTACGGTTTTCCCCACGATCCCCACGGAGCTGGGGGAAAAACCACGATTTTGTTGGCATTTCACCCCAGGATTCACTTTTCTGTTTTCCACGTGTTTCTCCCGCATCGAATAGGAAACACATCGTTCTTCCTGTCGCCGCCAGTGTTGTGCAAGTTGGTGCTCTGGATTTTATGATTGCGCCATTAACCCACATTTCCGCGAGATTATGCTCCGCTGGGAGAGGGTGCGCCAGTAACAGTTCGTAAGGGTGGGGGCTAGATTTTAATCCACACGCGAAGGATTATGCTCGTATGCTGTGTCAGCAAAACAAAGCCTTAAGATATTCAAAGCTATAGCGACGATGAGAGTACGCGTGGTAAACTAATAATTCTAGCTAAAATTTGAACTTTAACAAGCTGGTTCAGCAAAGTAACGAGGCCTTCGATATCATTCGTTTCCGAGGAATCCATATATACTTCCAACCCACTGCTTACCTCGTGGCGTCATCCAGAAAGGTAATATACCGGGAGTACTGTGGTCTTTTCACCTTACAGAACTGACGGAACAGTTCACGTCCGATGGGCTGTTGATCGACTACATAACCATAGCTTACATCTGGAATGGAGAAATAAGATGAAAGAATTAGCAATAAAGAACAGTTTTAATTCCACTATATTTCAAATACAAAACGATTACGACGCGTTGTTAAAATATTGAACAAACAAAGGGAAATGTCCCTTAGCTTAACTTCAAACTTTTTTATGGATACGTTCGATTCAATCTGTACCTTAAAACATAAAACAACTAATAAATCAACACAAGATCCGATCAACAAAATGAAAGGCGAAACCTTTTTCCAACGCTGTCTATACCTCATTTCACAGGCAGAGACAACCTCCCCTTGTTTTGGCAAAAAATTCTGAAAGATTTTAATAATGTATGAAACACCATGGCGTAGCAAAATCCTAGAGTGCTTTAATGAAAACCCCCCCACCAAAAAGGGGTTACAACGTCTTTCAGTCCAATACGGCCTTTCTTTTCTAGTATGCGCGATATTCAATCTCCAGGGTTCGACTTAGGAATTGAATTAACTAAGGCATTTCGAATGACCGCATTGAAATGAAACATCAAAGACAGGCCACCGGAAAAAGGATTTTAACTTCATTTACTTCCTGCGAACGTTGAGCGATGCAGAAGAAGTAGCTTCCTGTCAGGGTGATGGTGCCTAGCTCTGTAAACATACGGACGCGTATAATCTACGCAACACCATCTAGCAATATTTGTGAAATGCCCTGGAATTATGGCCAATACCTATTTTATTTATCTTTACACAAGTTTTATTGACACGAAACCGTTGGAAAACACTCACAATATTGCGATTGGCTATTTTTCTCGCGCACCATTTGTTCGATTTTGCCAACCAAGGTCAATCGAACGCTATAGCTGATGGATAAGCGAAACCCCATATAAGTGCATCGAGGGTAATTGAGTTCGAAGGCAATGGGCAGCAATGCAGCACGGTCCGTGGGTTCTGCTCGACCACCAACGTCTTAGATCTTGCAGTGTTAGCCATTGCTCCCACTCAGACGTTGACGGTAATCTATATTAATGGCTTTGGCATAGTCCGGATGCAACTCACCTTTACAGACATGCCGGAAGGAAAGCACGGTAGATCGGGCTATTCGATCTAAAATGGTCGTTACCGGTTACTTCAAGCAATGTCGTTCCAATGATTCCTATTCCGTTGGAACGATCCTTTCCTTGATGAACCCAAGGATGAAGCATGCAGCGAGAAGCGCATAGTCTCTCTTACAGCGCGAGCAATCCTCCACACAAAGAAACACTTGCCAACGATAACAATACCTTCCATAGATGAGTCATCGTTACAAGCTCCACACGGAACTTATCAATACCGAAGGACCTGCTTTCACGATCGCTAGAAAGCTCCAACGCAAAGTGAGAATTTATCTTCTACAAAAGAACAT
Organism: Anopheles culicifacies; assembly: GCA_000473375.1. NCBI lineage: Eukaryota > Metazoa > Arthropoda > Insecta > Diptera > Culicidae > Anopheles > Anopheles culicifacies. The sequence continues at coordinate 13,407 of KI422947.1, read as the reverse complement.
CACTCAAATGAGTCTTCAAATCTCTAGTACCTTCATGTATGTATTTTCTTTTATGACTAAAGGGTGCTGCTTTTTGCGATTGGCATGAAAGTTCGTTTATCCTTCCTACAACACAAGAGTAAATCATGCAACTTTTCAACATTTCTTCAATACCTGTCTGACCATCCGATGTTTGGCATCGGCACAAAAATCGGCTAAGTGCTGTCGCAGTGTTTCCATACCGTTCCAGACACTTTACCACCAGACCATGCACACGGTAGATGAATGGGAGTGAAACGAAAATTTATCTCATTACTTCCGTCCAGGACATATTCCACCACAAGCCATAGCACGATTTGCGCTCTTCTTTTATGCCATATTGCTTGTTTTTTCTGTTTTCGTTAGGGTGTTGGCAAAAAGTCTCAAAACCAAGTACAAGATTTATTCAACCATTGCAGTACTTTCCAAGTCGATTACGTCGGTGTCATAAGCAGGATGTTGCTAGGCAGCCATAACAGTGTCCTTTTGCAAGCCCCGCACTCATGCACAGGGCAGAGCGAGAGAGCCTTTTATAACTTTCGGACGCAAAGTTGGCAAAACATCATCGCTGATGAGCTTCGTCTGCTGGCCTCGACGTCGTTATCTGTTTGGCGTCATACGATTCGTTGGCACCGCATCGAAAAATTTAGTACCCCTCAGCCCGGGGCAAATCTGTACCCCCTTTTGCTCGTGTTTATAGCTCCAATTCGTCCTAACGTACGTACAGCGAGACGTACGCGGTTTGGACAGTTGATTTTTTTTCTCTTTCGTTACTTTACTCAAGCCTGTCACCTTTGGAATGCTTACAGACGAACGTTCGTTGCGCTTTCTTTTAATCAATTTCGTCAAACTCGCACTATTAATGCCCGCTCGCGCACTCGGAGGGCGCTTTCGGTGCGCTTTGATTCTCCCCGGTTCGCTGACTTGCTGGCCGCGCAAATGAACATAATTTCATTCCGGCTACTGTGGTCCGTCCAGTTGTCCAGTTCTGCCCACCAACAATTTTGTTCACCGTATTATTACTTCATTACAATACAATAATAAAAACACTGATTGCATTATCGGGACACAAACGACTGAAACGATGAGGGGATGAGCGGTGTGTCAAAAAGTTATAATCAACCACCGAAAATTAGGAGAATACCTCATTCCCCATAGTGGGGGGCGATTATTTATTTCATTTCTTATCTGTTTTCCCTCACTCGAATCCCTACAGACCTGGATCTGTCAATGTGGAAGCTTACTGATAATGGGACCTTAACCTAAATACCTTAATTGGATTGGATGTCGTTGTTGATCAGTTTGGAAGTGTTTGTAAAATTTCAAAATATAATATAATGTATTATGTACAATGACTCCAATAAGTTCAAAATCCTTGCAATTTTTTCACGCTGGTCGTGACATTCACTTACACTCCAAATCACCATCGCCATCGAGACTTTCATACAAAGCCACCCACGGTCAACGGTCAAAGTTAGTTTGTGACAATAAATTAAATTACTTCCATCTTCCAACGAAACGCACCGGAGCACTAAAGCATAGTTCGTCTGCCAGATGCAGAACGAGGCCGCATGTCGCTAAACAAAATGGTACTTTCCGATCTCACCGGGGGAAAGCCTTTCAGGTGGCTTCCAAGAACGCTGATTAGATTTTCCAGCAAAGCGACAACGCTGGAGAAAATTCGCACCGAAAGTGCACACATACACACACAATCGATCGATACGTTTGGCTGACTTCCGATGTTGGGTAGCCACTAGCCAGGTTCACCCGCAAAACAAACGAATGGCTTTCTCGGGAAACTCCACTACTAGGGGGAGTTGACATCGGGCGTGTAATTCCCATCTTTTTCGATCATCTAAATCCCATTAATGTCACACGATGAAAAGCATGGGAAAATTGCTTCGCACTGGGGCGCAAATCTGGCCAAATGGGACGGCACATTCGTGCTGCCAGCGAAGGACGTCTCCGTGGCAGGATAACAGACACATGCACACTTGCTTCAAGTGGTTGGTGGTTGATCCCGTAGCAACTATGACGCTGTTTGCATGCACTACACAACCACCACTCGGCGCCCGGAGAATGCTCGTTCGCAATCTTAGAAACGAAATTCTACGGGGACACGTCTTACCCGGGGTAGTTTACCCGCTCCAGAATCGAATGTACTTGCGGCCAAGAAGAAGAAAAATATTGCAGCTCTTCCAACTGTGATAGGTTTTGGTTGCGTCTGTGCTTCGCTAGCCGGGAATGTGAAGAATGCAAATAATACGACACCATTCGCTTCTCTGCGTTCATAGCCAAATAAAATTGCTATTGCTGCCCGAGGTAAGCTTAGTTACAATGTTTGCAAGTACAATTGGTTTGGTTTTGGAAACTTCCGCCTTGCCATATAGGTTTCCACCTAGGAACATCCCATCAAACGTGGGATGCAATGCTGCCAATCCAGGTCCAACTTGAGATCGATTCTCCGGATCCAACTCAAATCCAGTTTTTTTTATAAAACTATAAAAAAAATAATCACCTCATACTAAAGAAAATTAAAAAATAAAGGACTGAAACTAAAATACAAGAATATCCAATGTGCGTACTCATCCAACGTCGGACTCAACGACTCAATCTAGCTTGAGCTAGAAAACATGTCAATGAAACCTTAATTCTACGTTAAAATTGTGAATAATCCAGGCATGACATTATCCAGATCCTCAAGAATCCTAAACCGCATCCAGGATCCAGAAGACCCAAGACTTTATATTGAATCTGAATTATTCCAATCGGGGGTCAAATCCTAGAATACGACCCGAGTCTCAATTGCCCATAACTACAATTCAACCATCAGAACAACAGTTCAACTTCTCCTCCGAGCGACGTAGAATAAAATATTTTAAATAATTAAAAAAAACTTATGCAATACATGTTGGATGTTGAAAGACACTACGAAAGAAAACAAAATAATTATTTAATGTAACCATTCTGAGGCGCTCTCAATAGTTTCAGTTTGTGTAAAACGAGCATCCTACAATCTGTATTTAATGTGGTTTATATTAAATTGTGCTCTTTGCTACTTAAAGCCCCGATTCAATAGCATTACTAGGAAATGTCTGATACCATGTATGCATTTCACTTTCAATCAGTGTGTGTTGTAAAAATAAACAAGCCTCATCAAAAGCTATCATTGTTGAGCGGATGCTACCAGGAAATGCGGTTCTACAAGCGCCGCTGGATGTATTTCGCATTTCATTACAGCGCAGCATATTTTTGCACACAGACTGCAACAAAATACAATGGAATTTTAACTTGTTTTTTTGTTTGTGAAACATCGCAGGGTTTTTGACCCCCAGTGACTTCAATAAATTATGCTATTTGTGGATTCCATTCAAATTGCACTAAAAGGTGTTGAGATGAAACTGGAATACAGCTCACTTTCTGGAACTCTTACAAGCGCCAATTGTTTCCTTTTCGAACTTTACAGACTGATACAACGACATCTTTGCATATATGTGGATTCTGGAACCTTCGAACGGAATCGATTTTAGTTCAATAAGTAAAACTGAGAAGAATTTCACATCTTCACCTACGCGCATTATTTTTAAACTTGAGCACACAGAACCACAAATGAGTAGCACTTTTCTAGCTTAAACTCGAAACCCTTGTTGCAGCCAAAATATGGCTATGTAACATGATAATCGAGAGCTGTTACTGGATTTCTATGGATTTTCGTCAATACCGCGAAACTCATAATGTGAAAACATCGAGCATGCTGCATCCCACTACTTATGCTGCTCTCCGTGTACAAATGGTTTGAAAATGGAACATTATCCATCCATTTGGATCGATAAATTATTCAAGCTTGTGGGCGGAAAAGCCATTTAGCGTTCGAGAATTATTTATGTTGTTAATTAAACCATGCTATACATTAGCTAAAATTTATAGCTTTTTGTTATTTTCCCGTGTGAACTCGCTTTTATCGTTCATAAACAATCAGGAAGTAATTAGAAATTAGAACAAAAAGCTAGACATTCATTCGTTTGTTTGTTTGCAATAGCACAGTATTACACGAGTAACAATATTATGTTATTTTGTCCCTGGTTTAGACAATCCTGCTAAGCACCAACAACATTCTCGCATGTTTCATGGAACCATCGATATTGCTTCTACCGGGAACACATTTAAACTGTATGCTTTCAACTTGATGGTAGCAATTTTCTTGTATGCCACTACCATGTTGCTCCAAAGGACAGAGTGACAGTTCCTGCGAACCGCAATAAGTTTGCTTCGGAGAAAAAATGCTTCCATCATTGCTTCAATTTCCGGCGATTCAATTTACATGCCAATGGCGCGTAATGGAAACCCAGTTATTCCAGCAGCATGGCTTCATAACAAAACGAACAACATCGATAACAACTCACCTATTTTGTTCTTGAGATCGATGCATTGCGATATGTGAGGGAACTGGAGGATCTTGCGCCATTTTTTGCTCTTTCCTTTGTTGCTGTCGGAGCCTCCTGTAACGGGAAGAAAAACGGAACGGGAAAAACATCCCAAATGATTATGTAGATCAAACGAATGAATTGAAAGGCATTAGGTAAAATATTCTCATAAATCATATCGACACGTGGAGCATAACACGAAGCAAGGGTCAACGAATAGTTCACAATGAATATATCAAAACCAGTCTCCCTTTCCCCGGTCTACGTTGCACGGGTAGGCGGAAAAGGTTCTTTCGTTCAGATTGCTTTTTTGCTTGGTGTGAAGAAAATGAAGAAAATGCTTCAAACATTAACACCGATTTGCTATTAAGACATAATTTACTCGAGCGAATCTCGTGTCATGCGTACCTTTCTCGAAAGGCAAGATACAATTTGACAGTTTTTTTTTTATCTCTATTTGTTTGCGTTGGCCCACGTTACAAACAAACCTATTTTTGAATGTCCTTAGAACCCCATAAGGAGCACGATCCCAAAATGTCATCTTCAATTCTACGAAGGATTCACCGTATAGCTGACCAACCAAACGTGAAGAGGATGGAACCAACTTGCGTAGGTTTGGGTAAATATTCTACAAATATTCTCCCTACAATAAATGGACCATATAAATACGCATCTTCGTGAAAGTGGGTTAAAAACAATTATTTATTTAAGCTGTACCAAAAAGAAAACCAATAGAAACGCTGAAATCATGCAAAATTTAGTGTCCTTGCCTGCCATGCTGTACATATTCTTGCAAAAATGTTTGAACTGAAAGTTTAAAAAACAAAACACAATCAACCGCTGTCAACAAGGACCGTACACAGAGCAATCAAACGAACCCGCCCTGCGGCAACGACCGACGACAAGCAGTAATTGAAACGGAAACGGCGCAACATTCCACCAGGGAGGGAGTCCGATTGAAGTGAACCCTCAGGGAGTTTGGGAATAAATTAATATGAAAGCAGCCTACAGCATATATTGAATGTAAAGATAAAACAAACAATAGCACAATTACTTTACGAAAGTGTAGAGAAGCACCAGGAGTTGTTTTCAGAATTCTTCCCTAATTCCACACAATAAACCACACGCTAATGACTGAGTTCTTCAAGAAATTATATGTGATCATGGAACTGCATGTTCCTCAGTTCTCAGATTGAGTCAATCGTTCCATTTTTTAATTTTGGAATTTAATGCATCAAAGGAAAATAATGCATATATTCCTGAGGTAGTTTGACCTGCTAACGAAAAGACGTCTGCTAACGACCTTATGGCTGTGTGTCCACCGTCACCGGTCACCAAAACCGTTCCCGACACTACACAACAAAGCAAGCGAAATACGCTGACACACCTTTTCTCTGCCGGTTGTACCAGGGGGCAATTACATGCACTGAACCGACATAGCGTAGCATTTTTGCTACAAACCACCCTCACGGTAGCCTGAAGCCGTGGGAGGTGGTTTGTGTGCTATGCTCGAGTTAGTCACACGCTTCGTTAGGTTTTGGAGCAATTTCATCAATCAGCTTTTACGCTGAACAACGGACCATTGGGGTTAGCGGGGGCTCCGTCCGAAGGGTATCCGAACTGAAAGTGCTCGGTCACCAACGGGTCAGTAACTCTCCCCCTGTGCGGGCACTCGACACTCCACCAGTACTATATGGCCAAACTTTCAAATGTTTAAACGGAATATACACCAACCGCGGAATACTCTCATTGGTACACTTTGCATGCATCCGACTTATCACTGCAGACTTCGCGACAGAGATTGGAACTTTGGGAAGCATGTGCATGTTTTCGGTACAGCGACGGGAAATGTCGTTTATTTCGTTCAATAGAATCAATTGTCTACTACGGTCCACGGAGCATTACGGGCTGTTGTTGTATCAGTTTCAATTCTGACCCCAGCCCGACACAACCGACCAACCACGTCATCAGCATCAAGCTATTATGTTTTACAAAAATTTTATCAACCATCCACTAGAGCGCGGAACAAGAACGGCATCGTGTTTATCTGTCGTCCACATCACCTACTTCCGGTGGGTATAGTTTTACCACCCCCTCCGGCACGTTGTATGAAATGCGAGCAGCACAGAATAAAACCTTCCATTTTGCGAGCGCGAGTCGAATTCAAAGCAATGCATGCGGCACCACGACCGAACCATCACTCTTAGTAACAGCATTTATCAACCAGCGTCGATATTTAACGAATGACTGAACGTGAGTCTCATACAAGCATGAAATTCACGATCGATTTTACACTCCATCAGACGTGTGCGCTGCTCGATGAGGCGCACACCGCACACGGATGCTGCCGAAAACCGGCAAACAACGGTGATAAGCGGGCTGGTACAGCATGCCATCTCGCGGTAACAACACGCGCTAAACGGATATAAAACTCCAATCCCATCGTAATCTGTCACCACCGGCGGTGTCCTTTCTCCAAGGTTGGAACCCCATTTAAAAGCGTAATGCCAGGCGATCGATAAGGATGCGACCTGCCACACGTCCTAGCAGCTGGAGCGGGACAACAGACGAGGACAAGTTATTAATGCTGGATGTTTTAAAGTCCCGTTTATACATGCATAACCATCGCCGGTTTCGTTTGAATATTTGACAAGGCCTGTTGCTGTAGCGATTACTGATGTAAGACATCCGGAGAAGACCATTTGGGCTTAGGCTAAGGCTTACATTTTATTTTTTCTTGTCTTCAATCTTATCAATGGTTGTTCTTAGAACATGCCAGTCGAAGCATATCAGAGCTCTATTTGCTTATGAGCTTATCAACCAACACCAGATGTAGAGTAAGTACTTAGAACACCATATAGACATTCTGTAGAGTTCCAGTATCTTCGATAAAAAATAAGCTTACACGGAGTTTTCAATATGCTTCAATCAAATACTGTCATTTATTTCCAGGAATCATTGTAATTTTTGCTTCATTCCCAATAGTTGGAAGCGTCCATTTATTCGTAGTACACAAATATACAAAACATCCTAGCGGTGCCCAAAAGTGCAGCAAACTACATCAAATTGTTTCGGGCAAATATATACCAAACACACATACAAACATGAAGCAGTGCGGGAAAAATTCCTCAATCTAGGCATTTTCATCGGGTGTACGTATTACGTACATTCCCGCAAATCGATCCAGGGAATGCGCAAACGCTTTTCCAATTTATGCACGAACTGCGAGAACTGCATTCATCTGCATCGCCGTCAGCGATCGTCGGTGAGCAAATGCACATGCCAGCACAATACACATCCGTCAGAGCGTCACACCGGTGATGGAAGTAAATTTCGCTGCACGTAACGTTACCGCGTCCAAACAACAACTCCTGTCCTTCTTAACCTTCGTTCGCCCACTCCCCTCCCCACTGGTACCATACTGGTACGTACCAGGACCGCAAACGATCATTCTGTTACACCCGTTGTGTTTTGTGTAACAAAGTTGTCTTATTTTTTGTTCAAAATTACAAACCGTTTGAACGGTGCAACCATTGCAAACCACAAGCTTAACTAGCAACCGGCAAAGGGGGGAGCACAAAAATGGGGGATACATTTCCATTACAGCGTTCAGCCCCTAGTAGTATGACGTACGCGAAGCACTTACATGCGAATCGCGGCGAAAGCGAAACCATTTCACAAACACACACGCGGTGTGTGTCATTCGACGTCAAAATGCCGGTCGATTTAAGCTTCGATTGCTTCGAATCAAATTTCAATTTGTCGTGTTCCATTGTTGGAATCCCGTTTTATGCACTTGCAAGGTTATTAAACGTACGATCGCACAATTTTATTACTACCAGCAAACATAGAAAGAAGCAAAGAAAACAGAAGAATCAACTATGAAACTAGAATAAATCAACTCAGTAACATAGCAGGAAGCTAGATGGCTTCCATTGTTGTGTTACCCGCAAAATTACACAGTGAAATGGTACACGTAATACGTGTCTAATGTTTACTGCAATTTACTGCTCCGTTATGATGATGACAAGCGCCAAGCGTGGTGGGCAAAACAAACCACAAACCTTCGGGGGTGAATATTTTGACTTTGGTGAGGCACGTTTCCATCGCAGGCAACGATCGGTCACACAGTCACACGGTTGTACAAAACGGGAATAGAAATTGTAACGAGCATGCACTTGGCCATGGTTCTGCGGGTTTGCACCGAAAAAGGGGAAACCATACGGTACACCGTTATGGTTCCGTCAGCAAAAAGAAATTCGGCCATATTACATTCAGAAAATTGCATCCAAATAATAAACATCCAGAGCCCCAACCCCGTTTAGGCGAAACTTGATAAATCCAATTTCTGGAAGTACACGACTGGTAATAAGTATGAAGTTTTCACCAATTTTTTTTTTCTAGCCCTGGAGATACTGGTCCAAACGTTGCTTAACCATTTTTATTACAGAGTGAATGGACTCCAGTTGGGGAAAAAGTATTCCATTAACTTTTTGAAAAGATTGCTGCTCGATATCTGGTATTTTTACAAAGTGAGACCCAGATTTCTATGCCTAGACATCTCTCTCTCTTTCTTTCTCTCTCTCTCTCTTTCTTTCTCTCTCTCTCTCTCTCTCTCTTATTGTTTTATTTGCGTTAAGATCCAACGGTTTGGAGAGACTCGGTGGTCGAGGAGACAGCGGTGGCGGTTTTCAAATGAACCCGAGAGTATAATCCCATCCGTTTCTCCAAACGCCCCTAGAATTTTTTACTATTCTGTTGTATGTATGCCTGATATTCTAATTAGCCTGAGGAAATTCGAAGTCAAAAACCTACAATTGGCCTTCTTCCCCGGATATGCATGGTACACCAGAGTACTCCGGAGTCGATTGGAGTACTCCGTAGTGGACGGAACTCCGGAATTCTATCGGAGTCGGAGTCGGTTTTCAAAACGTGGAGTCACGAATCCACTCCGGATCTCCCATTACTACAGATAACCATAGAGGCCTCCCAAGACAGTGGCCTCTTGAAGTTGTAGACCCATAGAAAAAATCCAACGAATAGCAGTAACTTTCTCATAGTTTGGGATCAATAAGAAATCTTTTAAAAACAACTAGAATTGGTCGTCAATAGGATGAACTCAGACTTTTATGAGAGAGGCAATTAGACAGGCGAACGGACAGGACCGAGGTTCGAATCCCATTCGGGCTGCTCCCCTGTACGCAGGACTGACTATCCTGTTGCAGGTACATTCAATTAACGAAAGCCAGAAATGGCAGACCAAGACCTCTCGAGGTTGTAAAAGTTACACTGAACACAGTGACTACAGCCAAACAAACAGAGCACATCACTCTCAGAAAAGCAACCCTGAAACAGAATGTACGTCACTGCTCATAATACACACAACGTGATCAGAGCACAAGTTCGATACAATGACCAGGTGAGGGGCTTTGGTGGAACAAAAATCAACAAAATGCAATTTACGCCACTAATTACAATTTCCTACCGGAGGCCATCTTAACACTCTTCGTAACTTTATCCCGCAGAACTTCCAAGCCGAAAGGACAACACACCACAACCAACTCTCCTACTTTTGTGCAATGGCGAAGGGGTACACCATTTCCTGTCCCACTCATTTGCATCTCAAAGCGCAGGCACGTTGGTAACGAGCGGCATTGTTATATACCGTGGCATTCAACACTTTGTCGGTGAAGAAAACCTGGCAAATGGAAAAGAAGGGAAAACGTGCAATAACAGAGGGATATTAAATTATGCGCCCAACATCCTCTCTGTCGATCTGCAGGACCGATTGATTTACAAGCTACGCGTAACCTAACCTTTAGCGAGCGAAAATCTTTCCACGTACGCCTTCCAAATCACCTTTCAGTGACTTTGAAGTGATAAAAGATAAAGCGAACGCCACCCAGCTGTGTGTGTGTGTGTGTGTGTGTGTGTGTGTGTGTGTGGTTTTTGCCTCCCTCCATCGGTGCCTTTCCTTGATCGGTACAAAGGCCGTACTTTTAATTATCCGAATCAAAGATGAAACACTTTCCGCGTGAGTTAACGATCCGGCAGATAATTAAGAAAACTTTACTAATGACATTTGTCACACCGTCCGACGGAGAGTAGCGAAGCAGGATGCCCAAGGGTCTGTGCGCGGGTCTGCTGAGATCGATTGCCGGTCACCCTAACCGTTCGTGCACACCGCGATTCGAATTCCCAACCGTCTGATGTGACCGAACTTAACATTATCCTTAATGTAACTTCTGTACCCCGTTGCAGCAAGGTTCGGCAGTACATTGCGCGACCTAAACTACGCTGACAAGAGCCTGAAATCTTTAATTCATGAAGACGTACACACTTAATTATCCGCTTCGCGAAACTCGCCAACGCTGAGGTGTGTGGTTGTTTTTTTGCGTCCCCTTTGGCTGGAGGCCGCCCAGTTAGGACCGGCGGTACACGATCTAACCCCCCATCAGACGACGCGTTCACTCAGCTGTCAACGCCTCGGTGCGTCCACAAACACGCTTCAATCAAACACCAAACGATGCAATGGAGATACACCAAGGCACAAATGTCTTGCTGGGAGAATGTTCTGTTCTTTTCTGAGCTTTTATGCTTTTTTGTTTTGTTTTCTCAAACATTTAAGAGTACCAATTTCCTGCCAGCTCATGAAGCGGGTGATAAATTTCTTGATACCCCCAAATTGTCCGGTCCGGATTGCATTTCTGTTGAAAGCAACAGAACGTTGCAAAGAATGAGTCTCGTCGTCAAACGAACCATCATTACAATGCTCGACCGTTTTGACCGGTCACCCAAGACTCGCAACTGCTGTTGATTGGAGGGCGATACCTTTAATTGCCACCCTCCATCATCAGGGGGGGGGTTGGGAGCTTTACCTTCTTGGGGCTTCATGGTGTGGAACGAGCGTACTCCAGACGCTTCGTTTGCACCGTGCGAAGCACAAGGAGTGTTCTCACGGTACACGACCGCCGGAACCTTCGGCCAGACGGTCGGAAGCAACGTAACACAGGCACAAACAATCCGCATCAATGTAGTGCGCGCTACGCCGTGCTATGGTCGTGAAAAACGGGCAGCATAAATAGTCGCGCTGGCACATTAAATGATCGTTTCGTTAACAGGCGTCACTAATTGCCACTAGGCAAAGAGGTAGCCCTCGTGCAATGAATAAATAAACGCGCGCCTGTAGCACTTTTCGCCAGCACCGTGGACGCGCAATGCTACGGTTTATTTCGATCAATCATCGGCTAAGTATTTTGAGGATATTGCTGAACTAATTTTCTTGAAGCCTTTAGTTAATCAAAACACGCTTAATTATAGCTAATGCATATAGATTCGTATATGTTGGTTCTTAATCATTAACAGCATCCAGTTATTGGTGGAAATGTTTTGGAGACCAACTTAAGTTGTAGATAATTTTTACTACTTATTCCAGATTTAATTACTCCTCTTTCCACCAAAACGAGTTTCGCCAATACGCTTAGGAAATGGCGATCATCTGATATGTTCGTAACGATCCCGTCAATGCATGGTAGATTCATTCGACAAGAATATTCTAGCCTGGAATAGGCTACCAAGAATTCGTCCATGTTTCAACAAAACTAAATCTTCTTCTTCTTCTCTGGCTCTACAACCTCGAGAGGCCTCTTGGCCTGCCATTTCTGGCTTCCGTGACTTGAAAGTACCCGTAACAGGATAGTCAGTCCTGCGTACGGGGGAACAACCCGAATGGGATTCGAACCTCGGTCCTGTCCGTTCGAAGACCGGCGCCTCAGTCTCCTCGGCCACCGAACCGCTCCCAACACAACACTAAATCAACATACCTAAAAATAACCCCGTATCCTTACGGCCTGAACCAAAACCTTCCATTTAGTTTACGAGGTTGGTTTTAGTATGCCGGCAAAAACAACGTTGCCTCCATCCAAGAATGCTCCAGCAAATGCTCATCTATTTTCGAACATCCCCGTGCAGAGACGTCCCCGTAGTGGCCGAGAAAATGCGACGAGTTAATCGAATTCACTTTCGATTATCGGAAACAACCTTCCGCGTGTCGTTTGGTTCATGCTTGACCGAGCATATATACAACCCACCCCCGTCCCAGACAGCCGACGATCCAGCAGGGATGTCCTTTTACGATGTTCCACACCGTTCCGTTTTATTTTGTGCATATCAATGAGCGTACTTGTTTACTTCAGCGGTGAATTTTGGCCCGCAAAGTTTCGACTAGAGTGCGTCACAACCGTCACACCGGTCGGTTGGAGGTATCATTACTTTGTAGATGAAATCTTTATTCATTTCCAGGCGCTAGCAAAACGGTCCGGACGGTTAAACCGTACGCCAAACAAACGCAATTCTCTAGTTTCTTTACGAATTTGCACGTTCGCTTTGACTTGTGCCGGCTGCAAACAACACCTCAATTTTTGGACCAAGATTGGGGGGGGGGGGGAAGATACATTCTATGCGGTTGGGATCACTAATTTCTGATGCAAAAATTTCAAGCTGGCAAACATTGGTGAATGTCGCATCGTACCGGCATCTAAACGTTTTGGGGTGAGATGACAAAACAGAATATTAGCATCAATTTTCACCAATTGCTAATGCAAGCAGGCAAAATAGGTTCAGCATATATATAAGCCAAAGTTCAGTACTTTATACTCTTTTTTTTTAATGTCTGCTCATGAATGTTCTCATGAAGCTGGAAACTCATTTTCCATCTCCAAACTCCAAATGTGTTAACTTTAAAATGATACAATTTCGTGTGTTTGATATTATTCGAACATGTTTTCTACCTCATTTACATCGGCGCAATCGACCGTAAACGGCGCACCTCTCACAAAGGTGTGATAAACGTAGCAATTTTCCTAATTATATCAACCAGCCAGCCAGCCAGCCAGCCAGCAAACGATGCCAGTTACGTAGTGCCGCGCGTCACAAATGCTAGGTACGGGTCCAGTTCAACATCTCG
>AXCM01001727.1:0-36341 GCA_000473375.1 Anopheles culicifacies | reverse complement strand
CTCTCTCTCTCTTTCTGTGCCTCGCTAGCCGACATTAAATGCCCAAACATGACAGCACGGTATGGATGAAAAATTCTTTGAATTCGCCCGCATGTAGCCCATGGCTAGGACTAGGAACATTTTTCGAATGGTTCCGGCTGGCAATTTAAATTCTTTACAAATAATTAAATTTTACTATCCGTCGGTACTGCGCACACCGAACCGTTAAGAAAATAAATAGTGTGCGTGCGCGTTTTGTGGCGATCATAACTCACCTTGCGTCTATCGCGTTAGCGCATGAAACGTACGCAATCATGACAATACGACCACCCACAAATTAGGTCATTCAACAGAAGTGACCTAGACAAGTCCGACCAGATTTAAAGACACATGAAAAAACAAAAAAGTACCCCACGGTGTAAAAGAGTTGCTCGTAATTGAAAATGGTACGGTAGTTCGGTTTTGGTCGAAAAACTTCAAACCAACCAACCAACTGGCCGCACTTGGTGGGTGGGAGATGAAATACGGGTGAGGGTGTTAAACATTCGATTCCTCTCCACAAGGAACAAATGAACGCCAAACGCCACCGCACGCATCATCCAAGCCCAAGCATAAATATGGTTTTCCCGCGCGATCGATGGTGGCCGTCGGTGGGGAATGAGAAAGACACGAGGAAGAAGGAGATATAAATGTATGTTATTATTTTTAGCATTACACAAAATATTAATAGTACTCGACAACCGACTCCTACCCACCCGAACTGGTCGCGCGTGAGATCAATGGACGGTTTAACTTCGCCTCGCTGCTTCGCGCAACGTATGCGCGTACGGTGCGTTTTTGGTAAAGCAGAAGACCGAACGGTGAACACAAACCGGGTCGCCTGCAGCATCCCGATGGGTTTTACTTTCCTTTTGGCTGTGGAGATTGTTCCTTTGTTTTCCTTACGATAATTTTACGCGTCTTAATGTTTTCAGTGTGTGCGATCTCGAACAAAGCGGCACACAACCCGGGGTATCGTCGGAGGGTGTTTGTTTGCCGGCTATTTTTACTGAAGCACGATACATGCGTCCGTTCGCTCCCCTTCTCATTGGTTCGTAGCAATATATGGCGCTAAACTAAAGGCAGCAACGCGCTCGCCTAATCATGTCAAGCGGATTTTCGTTCCAAAGCCTCCAAATGCTTGGCTGAACGCTCGATGTACCCGGTGCCACTTGTACAGCGAAATGAATGATCATCTTCGTTGATCATTGTTCGGATGATCGTGTTCCACTCGAGCGGTAGAACAAGAAAAACCCCAACTTTCTTCCTTTCCTTTTCAACTCTCGACACATTCTTACCATTCCCGATGGACCGTAAAGCGTATTAGAACTAGATTTATGCGAAAATCAACGAAATTTATGACAAAAAGGGGTGTGCCTTCACGCAACAATTGAGATTAATTCTCTTACAGGCAGATTATCCGCTGTCCCTTGGCGGTGGTGCTCACACGACAACGCCGCGAATAAGGGACGAAATTTATGATCCTTACGAGAGTGGGTTGGGTTTTTTTTTTCTTTTCGTTTCTCGTTGAACCGCTGTGCATGCGTGTGAAGTAGTTAGAAACCCATATTTCACACAACGCATTACTTTTGAATGTGACGCACGGCGCATTGGTCCGTAACAGGTAAAAGCGACCGGTTTGTAAGCCAAAACGTAACACGAAGTATAAAACGTGATCTGGGTTTTTTATTTATTGAGTGCAATTAGAAGCAAATTACTCACAGGGGATTGGTTGAAGGTTGAGCCTGTTTAAAAAAAAACAAGTGTGCCTTATATATTCACGTACATTGTTTCATAAAAGAGGCTCAAACATTTTTTATATTTAAAAAAAATATTGAAATTACTTATCATGATGGAATGCGTTTTAAAATCTGCTCAATCAAATCAATCCAATCTTTCTTTAATCATTAACGCTCATCTTTGTATAATCGAGTCATAATTTACGACGTTTGGGTTATCACTTTAAGGGAATTCGTCGCGTTATAAATCATCAACAAATTTGTACGGCAATCACTTACATTCCCACCGTAACGAAAATCGTTTTACTGTCTTCCGAGAAGATTGCATATAAAAGTTTAAGATCACTCCAGCGTCGAACGAAATTGCATACATTCTGAGGGGTTTTTATGATCTCCATTTTTGTTTCACGCATTTTATACGATTTTTTTTTTTCAATGGCGTGCGACTGAAGATGACTGCCGAGTGGTGGTTGACCAAGAGTGGAAAAGTTTGCGCGAAATTGCATTATGATGTTCATTATGTGGCGTTGGACACGAGCGTGTGAGCGTGGCAAGAAAAAAAAATCACCGTAAACCATGAAATGTGATCACGAAAGATCGCTCCTGATGGGTGCGTAGTTAAACAGTTCCATCACAAAATTATAATCAACAGTAGCGATTTGCTCCTGTGCTGTAACCGGACAGCAGCTTTTGCAGCATTTGGACATTTAGTGGGGCAATAAACTCTTCATCTTTACTATCGCAGTACGATCTAAATTTGATTTCCGAAATGCTTTTCTGAGCCGGTCGGAATCCTTCTCCGGCTTCCACAACAACCACAACCGACAAATATTTCGTTGATGCTTTTTTTGAATGAACTTAACTAAGCACATGCCAACCCTCGACCCTCTCTCCTTCTCTTCCACTTTCCTTCGCACACTCGTGTCGGCCTAACTCTTTTACAGCACTTTTCTCGTACGATGTCAACGACACATGCAACAGCGCCCCGGAGGGTACTTTGATGTAAGGCACTCAAATGTAAATAAAAAAAGGTTTATCCCTTCATCTACCATGCGTCACAGATATGAAACAGATCCAGATTAGATTTATAGTGATTTGAATTTGACGAGCGGAAAGAATTAACACCATAACTCTTCCATTTTTTCCCCAAAATCTGCTGGCGAGAAAACGAAACAACGAAAATGCGTCTAAGCGAATCGGCCACGAAAATGGAGGCCGTGTTGGAAAATAGAATATGCGAACCACCAAATCGGGAACGGTCCATGCGACACACGATGTGGCACGCGCCGCGCGTTGGCATTGGGAAAGATATTTGGAGCTGGAAAATGCAGCTGCCGAAGCAGAGTGGCGAGGTGGATGTCATTCGGTGTGATAAATTTTGTTTATGACATTACGACGGAACACGAGTCTTCCGGGATGTGTGCCCCCGAGAGCGGGGAGGAGTGTTTGTGCGTTACGCTAGAAAGGGTTTCCATGTCCTTCGATTTTTCGATGAAAAACGCACACATCGGGGAGAAAGTAACACAAGGAAGAAAGCAGGGAAAAACAACACCATGCGTGGTGGGTGACAGTAAATGAAACGGCTCTCAATGATCGGTGTGAGAGGACCATCATTTACATCTAACAGGTGTGGAATCGCGTCTCTGACCGCGCACCACCATTCCGGGCGGCCGATGTATGCCGATCTGCACACCAGTAATCGCTTTATTTTTCAACTGTATATTTATTTTATTTTTTCCTCGTAGCTGTTGCTTTACCTTGCGCTCCGATACGGCACGATATTGTGACGGAGAGCGAGAGTGGACATACTCGACGCAAGATATATGTGTGTGGTATCATAAATTATCTACAGCAGCAACACACATCAACGACGGTGTGGAGATTTTTCCCGGATACAACCAAGCCGTGAGGGATTGCCCCTATCGGATGGTGTTTTTTTTCTCTTCCACCCCCACCATCCAGTACACTTTGTCACCGATTCTTGGCATTGATGAGTGGGTCACAAACGGAAAGCGAACCAACGGAAGTGTTGCATCGTATGTGACCATGCGGTGAATGCCCGCAGATCGCTTACTACCGGCGGTTGATCTCGACCGTCCAATTGCTCACCTTCAGACTGGGTGCTAGCTACCCTCAGCTATTTATACCATAAACAATCAGAACTCAGCCACACATTCCACATTCGGTGTACCGCTTCTCCAAATCCGGAGGGAAAATGTAGCATGTTCCCTGCATTTCCCCCTGCTAGGTGTGATAATTAATAGCGTACCAGAGCGTTCGTCACCAGCACATGTTTTCCCATGGAGCATCAAAGAATCTGACTGGTCTGGCCATCCGAAACATACAGTTGAGAAGAAGAAAAAAACCATACCTCCCTTCCAAAACACCGATAGAAAACCAGAGACCGAACCGCCGACCAAACTAAACGCCCACATCTCACAGTGCGGTGGTTTCCTTTCGGGAAATGTGGCTTTCCCCATCGGCACACACGCTCACTGTACACGACACTTCAGGGTAAGATTTGTCTGGTGTTGAGCGTTAATTAAGCTGGAAAATCCTCAAACACACACACACATACATACAGAGGTGAGCATGCATGCTCATTTGCACGTAACCGACGTAACCGGGCGAATGATAGGGAAAGGCAGCAATTTATCGACTGACCGGGGCATGACACTGAAAAATTAGCTGCCCCATCCGTGCGGCTTGGACGCATGGACAGCATTATCACGTCATTTACACGTCGTCAAACGGTCAACCACCACACACGGTATGATGTGGTGGTGGTGTTGATCTGATGGGTCAGTTTTCTTCTCTTTCTTTTCTGTTTTGCTGCCGCTGAAACTCAATCAATCGATATGTAACTGACGTTCGTTTACCGTACGTTTTATTTTTCCATCAATTACCCGCGCAGATGTTACTGAGAAATTTGTAAAAAAAAAACGGATCAAGTGTTACATATTGCATTTTGAGCGTACGTTTTGCGTAGGAATTTCACTCACCCAACAATTTCCCTGAGTGAAGTTCCATAATATTTTCGATTCTCCATTAGGATGGCACCTTTACAGACACAGAATCGTACAATTTCGCGCCAAACTCTCAAACTAGAACGCTGTTTAAAATATGCAATTGAAAACTTTCCAAATCACAACTTTCAACTTTATTTTGCTTTGATGTTGTTTGACGCCATTGTTGAGGTGTTTTTCGACAGCACGTGCAATGGACACCACTTCGTCTTCCCGTCCGTGCTATGCAAGCGTTATGAAAAACGATTTACTTCATTTGTATGCTAAACGGTTTCTAAAATAGACCCTAATTAGATCGATCGACTAGCTCGCTTTCACGCGCGGAAACTGTGATGGCGTGAACGAAAGAACTGAAAAATTTGCGCAGGAACGAGAATGCTTTTTAGGGGAACGGATATCCCCTTCTCATGGGGACTTCCTCTGCAATGCGGATATTTTACACCAACATTCTTGTTTGATGGCCCACGCAACACAATAGGGTTAGTGATTTCATTAATCGATATAAAACGATGCCATCTTTAACATTCAATTTAAAGTTTCAATCACGTGGCAGGAAAGGCACTGCATAGGGACAATTTAAAAATCCTTCTTTGCCTAACCTAACAAACATGCACGTACAATGATACAGAAATCAAACCTCCCGGCACGTTCGAAGATTCTAGCAAAATCCTGCAACGATGTACTTCCTCAAGAAGAAATCCCCCGGCCACAGGAAGCTAGGTGTTGACAACGTTTTTCCGATTCCGTTCTATGGCAGACGGTAACACTTGCACTGCTATCATTGCATTTGTGACACTCGGCATGCCTGACCAGAATAATCAGTTTAACTTTACGAATGATGCTCTCGACCACTTCTTGCTGATGACTTAAGAGTCCAAGTGGCCCATCAGCACCTTTATCTTCCGGTCGATTCTCTGATGTCTCCATATATCCTACATTGCTTCGGTCAATAGCCATCGAGAGGATGACCGTTCTAGTCGATTCTTGAACTGATGTCCATCCCTTCCCCAGCTGAGAGCACGACGAACTTCGTCCGATGTTGCCCAACAATTGATTTGCAACGAGCGTAGTTAGGAAGAGTTAAAGATGTACACACAATGGAGTGGGATAAAATCGGTCACCAGTGAGTTGGCATCTGCTTCAACGTAGTGCGTTGTGTCGTTTGAGTTCTGGTTCCTTTCTCTACAAACAACCAACGGCAAGGATACATTAATTAGCTCCAGTTTCTTCCCTTAATAAGTAAAGTTCACAACTTTCTCTTTGCTCAACCGGCTAAAACCACACGACTGGAGTGTCTTCTCGTATATACCGTTACGTGACCATCATTGACCGTACAAGGAATTCACTTACGGGATCCTTCCTTCCGACGGTTCGTTTTCGTGACGGGACTACACACACACGCGCGTGTGTGTTGGTACATCCAAAGGAAATCGACCATATTGTGAGCCACCCACCAAAAACCCCAACCTAACTTCTAGCCCTTCCTCCTACACCAGTCCAGTGGGTGTGGATAGTGCGCTAATTAATTGCCCCCCGGATCTGTTGGATTAATTAAAAAACAAACAACCATGCGCCTCCATCGTCTCCGTCTTACGGGAGTTCGGTCGATTTCGATGAAATTAAGTGCGAACAATAGGATTGTTTATTGTTTCAGTCAGAGTTGAACGATAGCACTGTGCCACTAGCCAGAGTGCCGTGTCTGTGTGCACCTGGGTATGAAGAATCGGATGGTTTCCATCCTGGCCACCGTTCACCAAACAAAACACACCACAACCAGTCGGTTCTGATCCATCAAGCGAAACCAAGTACCCGTTGCACGGGTGCTGTTTTGGGAATGTTTGGAGCAAAATTTGACCGAAAACAATTATTTAAACAACACACACACACGCTCGTTGGCAAAACGGAAACCGCCACCCGCCAAATCTGTTCCGTGAACAGATTAATAATTATGAAACGTTATTTTTGGGTCATTGTTGTGTTTTGCGAATGCTTTTTATTTTCTCTTCCCGGTCATTCATGTTCCACAAGGTTCTACACTCTCCTCCTGGTTGCAGTTTGCGTATCGTTTAGTATAGACAACATCTACACAATAAAATCATTTCCAATGTGTTGTTGTGAGAGGAAATGATTCAACATACAATCACACTTTTCCCTCTCACCCTGTTCTCGATCCGAATGGGGGTGGAAAAACCATCTGGAGTGTGAAGTAAGCACCGTGTGTTCCCCACAGACTGGTTGCGAAAAAATTAACGGAAAGTTGACCGAAAGCAAACATTCAACTCGGCACACACACAGGGAAGCACATCCGGACCGGTACACGAGAAATGACATGTCCAAGATATTCATAACATGCTAATTTATTTTGATAAACATTAGTACGTACGAGCTGTTGGAGAACGTTTAGGAATTTCGGCGAGCGAGCGAACGCGTGGGCCGTGCATCCCGAGACTTGCAAAGGATTCCAAAATGTTCCTCCCCGATGTTGAACCGTTGACAAATGTTCAACAGGTGGACCCCGTGTGGATTTGCCACTCTAGAACGATTCACACATAACCGGACATTCGCATCCGCTGTATCTGCGGGTGGTGTGAGGACATGCTAAATTAGCTCCCGCAGCTAATTCCATGAATTAATAGACTCGGACGTTAAACGAACTGCTGGAGATTAGTTTAAATTTGTGCGCTGGGATGCAGCTAAAGTGCCATTTTCGATGAGCCGTTGTGTGTAATAGAAGTGTCACCATTAAGCGTTATGTTTTTATTATTTTTCATCGTTCCCAAACGCTAAATTTGTCCCAGGCGAAATCGTACGACGGTGTTTAATCCGTTGCGTCCAAAAAGTTTCCACTCACTCTGATGCTCTTGAGATCACGATGCTTTAAGATTCGTAAAAGCGCCCCAAGTATATTCACTTGAAAGCTTCCAGAAAGTTTTGCGCTTCGCTAGCTGTAACGCACAACAAATTCTAGCGTACCGAGTTCCTGAGAAGTGATTAAGAAACTTCGCCTTCGCCCTGTAATCATCATAAAGCCATACAGGAGGAAAAATGTTGATAGTTTTCCCGTTCTAGCGACTGCACCAAACAACCGTTAACCTCCATTACTGTGCAGAAGCGCACAAGTTCATTGTTAGCTGGTAGTGCTGCAACGTTACGCTTGCGACATACTTGCGTTAGTTTGATGCTCTCTACTTGACTTTAAAGTTTGCAAGTTTTCACGATCCGATTACAAACTTTCGGTTCTTCTACTTCCACTTTTTTTTTCTGCGCAGTAGAACAAGAAAAATAAAAGAAACGTTGTTAATTTTCCAACTGATTTGTTTCGTCTGCTTTTGTCATATTCCCCCAGGGACACGTACGTCGAAGCAATTCTCCCGAGACTCCCTGCAGATGTAGTCAGCCTACAAAAACCTTAACCAAGGTACAGTTGGCAAGGGTTCAACAAAAATTCTTGTCACGAACCAGCGAACCAGCTCCATCCCCGCTGCCCTCCTCCGCTGACTTCCCGACGATAAACTGTGTAAGTTTTATTAAACCTTCCATGCATACGTACTATCTACCATTCCATGCACATTCTCGGTTACATGTAATTGTGAGAGCAAACGTAACAGTGGAAGTACTGCCTCTGTTTCCTTCCCCATGCGTAGGAACTGCAAGCTTGTCTGCTATGAATAAAGTTTTATCATCAACCGGAATAATCAGCTTCATATGTGCGCTGGGAAAATGTGAAACTAGGAAGCTAAAGCGAAATGGAACAAAAAATATGCTTTGAACTACACCCAATTTAGCATACCATGTAGTTCGGAAAGTGTTGTAAGCTTTAGTCAATAAGTTATTGTACTATAGATTGATTAAAATATTCATGTTTTATACTGACGTCCCATCTCCATAATTAGCAGAAAACATGTGACGAACTGTACAGCGGTGATGTGAAATTCTCATTTTGGACCCAAATATTCTGTCCAGCAATAAAGCCTCAAGGTGATGGAGGGAACTTCCATGCCACTGACAACCCATTTCTCGGTGGTACATCATGTGTGTCATGAATAAAACTCTTATTACAAAGGTCCCATACAAACACGCATCAGCAAACTGTAAATTTACGGTCGACAGCACACCCGTACGCTTGTTTGGTGACAAGATCCTTTTTGTGTGTACTTTTTTACACACAAACAGAAACCTCACGCACGCGGAGTTGACGCTTCCACGAAAGTTGAAATTTAAATTTTAACCGCATCATTTAACCACAACCATGGTGTCTGTTTTTACGCAAAGCAAAATGGCAAGCGGTTGTCATAAACGGAAATGGACGTACGGTTGCTCATTTTTGTAAAGGGAAAAGGCTACCTATTGTATTTCCCATTTGGCAGTCGCGTGCAGAGAACCCGTTTGTGCTGTGTGATGTTCAAGTGCAGGCACAAAAAGTAATCCCATCAACTCTACGAACACGCACCGAGCTGACCCCCAACAACGCCAACCGTAATACAATACAATACTGATTTTGATTAAATTGCATTTTTACCGAAATTACTAGAGCTGGTCATGTTTTCTGCAGTAACTGCCCGAGATTCTTCTTGACTGCTAGCAATTGCACACAAGAAAAAAAAGAGCTGACGAAAATGGGAATAAAATCAATAATTCGGGCATGCTGCAGGCATTTACACACGCTTGTGGTTTTATTTGCATTACTCCTGTCTCTCTTGCATTGAAGCGCTTATCGCTTACACCCGTAGAATTACAATGTATTTCTCGCTTCCTGAATTGCGATTCTTTTTTCTTGCCGCCCCCGTAGTGGGCCGCACGTGGCAATCATTTGCACATTCTCCTTCCAACCAACACGACCATGGGGGATGCAGGGCGCTATTTGTGTTTAATTAAAACCCAAGCATCAAAGTGCTGGTTGAAATTGAGTTTTGACCCAAGGGAACGTTGAAATAAAACCGATAATCGACTGCATCTGATGAGCACTTCCGTGATGCAGTACACGATGCATCACGTGGGTGTGCATGTAAGAAAGCAACGATCGGTGGCGTTTGTAAAAGTGTCGCTGCTTCAGAACGGTTGGTTGGTTGTTGGGTTCTGTTCGTTGAAAAAAACAAAACACAAAGGGAGGGCAACATTCTGTAAAAGGCAGCTCGTTTTTTAATTTTCCATGTCAAACATTTCATCAATTCTTTCCGTGAAGGGACCTGTGCACACAATAAAGTGCTTGCAATGGGAGTTTTGTGCCCAGCTTAAGCGAATCGTTTTCGATCGCGGTCCACCAGCGTCACGTGGGCCCCTTCCACCCAGCCGGCATTGCACAAGCGGATAAACCGTCGGACATGATGTAATTAAAATATCCGACGTGAAGAAACTCGCTTTTTTGCAGTCCCACGCATCGGCCCACAGGTACATTGTAGTGCTGACATCGTAACATAAAGGGCCAGGGCGAGGGGAGCGGTGCATGTGGAAAAGGTCACGGAAAATCGATGAATGAATTGATCCCACAAAGCCCTGGAAAGTAAATTGCCACCGGTCAGGATCAGCAGTCTACGGTCTGTGGGGTTTTATCAACACCGACAATTTCCTTTTCCCTCTCTCTCTCTCTCTCTCCTGCAACATCATATCGGAACGGGTTGACCCCTTTGGTGGGCCTATTTTCACCAAAAAAAAAAACCACCCGGAAAAACGGCAACTCGAACATCACTACTGGACTGGACTGGGGTACTGGTCCGGACTCGGGCGCTTCCGACAGGTGTCGACGTTTGACACCGGCTTACACCACGTTGTATCCACCAATACAACGCGGCTTCCTCGGTATCTGGCGGTTTTGCTTCTAATTCTGGTGCTTCAATTAATCTGGTGCTCTCAAGCACACTTCGGTACGACCTACCATACTCAATCTCAGTGCAGAGGTGTACAAGTTTCATTCATAAAAATAAAAGCAACCCAGTACCTTCTCCCAGTAGCAGCTGAGTTCATTCATTAGTGCGACTCAATAGAAAGCCATCGGTGGTGTGAAAAGACCGGAATGCTGGGCCCCATTATCCCGTTCACTCCCACAGGACGATCCTTACACAAGACGCGTTTGCGTAACCATGCAAACCATGGGACAACGGTGACACGTACGGTGCAACATAAATACTCCCCACTGGGTGGATCTAAATTTTGCCATCCCATTGCAAACACCTTCCTTTACGATGCTTGTGCGACGGGAACGATCGAGCAATGAGAGTGAAATTTAGAAGATCACTTTCCACATAACCCACGAAGGTAGATGATGATGATGATGGTGATGAAAATAATTTTCCCCTGATGCACTGGGCTGAAATGCTGCGTAAATCTTACGATGGGGCTATGGGGTGGTAAGAACCGGTGACTGCACGCTTCACAACTCCCAGAAGCAGTTCGCAGTGTTCGTTCGCAGAGCAGGCCGGATGTGAGGATTTATAATTAGATGCCATAATTTTAATACCAACGCTGCGTGTGTGTCGAGGAGGACGACAGTACGCATTTGTTGCTGGTTTGCACGCTCGCGGGGCAAACGGTTGCAATTGGCACTCGGCAGGAAGTACCAGAATCAGGAAGTGTTTTACTCTCTAGCACAGAACACTTCCTCCAGTAATTTTATTTATACAAGATTACAAGGAATTACAATGTTGTAATGCAATTTCTTTACACCCACAGAGCGCCCGTTATCAAAACACATTTACAGCATTTGCACCGTCTGTCGATTGTTATTTGATTCGTTAAATCTAAATCACAAAATTCTTTCCCCATCACGTAATCTCAACCGCCCTGCTTGAATGAAAAATGATCTCACGATGGCGAAATGGTGAAGAAGAGTACAAAAATGTGGCATAAATGGTTTCGTTCACACATTCCTCCACAAAGGGCCGTTTTCTCTATTTCATCGCCTTATCACACAGAAACGTGGAAAGCTGTTTCCTCTTTTTTTTTCATTCACCCGGTCGCACAAAGAAGGAAATGGACGTCGCGAAAATTTGCCGAATCATATGTAGCGCGACCGGCGAGCACTAAAACATTCACTCATTTCTAGCACAAATCCTCGGCAAATAAATCTCAACATAAAAAAGGAGGAAAACAAAGGGAAAACCCTCCCAAACCAAGCCGGTTTGCCCTGCTTCGCACGATGTGGTTGATAAATTAAATGGAATAATTTTTCAAACTCAACCATGGTGTTCCATATCACCCCGAAACCACTCCGTTGGGCTTGCGGTTGTTGTGCACGAGTTCCATCCAAGCGCAAGAATCATCCCGAAGATGATCGACGATTTCGGTTATACTGCCGGGGTGTTTTTTTTTTCTTGCAAAAGGGGAAATAGAATCAAACCGAAACCTTCACGTCTTAAATTTTCACATTTTGCGGAAGGACAGAAAAAAAGAGCGTTCCACAAATCCAAACCGAATCACCGTAACCAACCAATCTCGACTTGTTCTGGTCGGTGTGTGTGTGTGTGGTTCGGGTCATCCATTCTAGTCGCTTGCTTCTACCAAAAGGCACACACAGTAACACAGAGACCGAGAAAAAACCGCGAGAAAAAGGGCACACAATGTGTGAAAAATGATAAATTACTTGACTGCTTCTGTTCGCGCCATCCGACATCGACGAAGAAAATTGGAAGTCACTCCGAAGCATTCCGGTGAAATGGAAAGTGATAGAGAAGCATCTCCAGTGTGGAAATGACGAGGTTTGGCAGGGATTTCCTTTCTGCCCAATTGCAATTGGAATTGCTTTTTTATTCCTTGTTGCTTGTGAGGAAAGGACTCGGCTTCGCTACTCAACAGCAGTGGGAACTACTTAAGATGGAGGTTTACGTTCATGTTACTTGTGCACCAATCCGGTGCTTTATGCCATAACAAATTTATTGTATTGGTGTAAAATTTGAGTCTTACGCCGGAGTTCAACTGTGTGTGACTGAAGCTAAATCGAAATGCGATAGAAATAAAGAGTCAAGGGGGGAACCTTCTCATATTAACCCGTGGTTCTATTACAGAACCCATAAAATCCCCGTAAAGAAGGAACGGAAATACATTAAAAGCCTCTCCCGCTGTACCGTTACGGTTGATTGATCTTTCGGCGGATATCAAAGACATACACCAGCAATGAAGGTCCGCTGGTCAAGGTATTTTTCCACCTTGTATCCATGGCACCCTGTCCGCACAAGAATGGGAAGGTGGGTCGGGGAAATATTCGATACACTCACATTCCGGGCAGTGGAATTGTGGGATTGACTATATTTGACAGCTTTGAATTAGTTTGTGATTGATAGAAAATGGAACGATCCGGTGGAGAGTGGATTTCAGTGATCCTAGCGATTGATTAGTTACCGTAGAATGATGTAGGTTGCGAATCTCATCACATCCGGCATACCCGGATCGATACAAATGAACGGTCCACGAGCCACGAGGGTGAAAATATTGGAACGTACTTGTTGATCTGCGAGGGATCGTTGCCAGGTTCACCACACTCTAGGCCAGACAGTTTCTCAGTACGTTATCGAAACCGTTAGCCTAAAATTAAAACACAGTGTAAACATACTTTTTCATGGCAGCACATAAACCAGAAACAGCCCCATGGCCGCTGGGTGAGTGCATGTGTTTTGTCGGCATCGAAACCATTTTCCTCCCCCTCCTCGCCGATGATCCTCGTCCGAAGGTGGAGAGAATACCCCACAAAGGAAGGAACGCAGCGCGTGCGATGGACGCACTCGGTAATCGGTGTCTTTGCTTCATCGTTTTTCACCTTTCATCGCTTTCCATTTCCCACCGAATGGGCGACACCGGCAGTGGCTGGGAAAAGGGAGAGCGATATCCCCCAAAATGGAAGTACCCTCTGTGGGATAGTCGTCTACGAAATGACTTCATTTATCTCACATAACACCACAGCAATCATCATCAAATTCAATAATCGCTTACACATTCCCATCGTCCGGTGACCGGGACCGGGTGTTTTGTAGGAAGTAGCTCAGCTCCATCCTCTTGTCCGTGCTCGCGTGAAGACTAGAGATTAGACGGTAGCACTTCTACGTTACATCGCTTTCCGAAACCCAACCTTTTTTGGCCATTTGGGTGTCATTCGACGAACCATTACGTGTGCCGCTTTAGGACCCGTTTGCAACAGCACGCTACGAGCTCCAGGCCAGGCATTGAATTACATTAAATATACATAAAACCATCAGCACAGGTTGAGATCTAGCTTTTACGACTTTTTTTTTTACCTCACGTACATCCTGTTTCTTGTTCAGAGTTTCTCAGACAGCTTTCCACACGGTTTGTGTGTGTTGTAAATAAAATTATTTCAAATAGTTTATACATTAAAAAGTAACTGAAACACATTCCTTTAATCAACTAACTTACATAATTTACATAGCTCAGCTACAATACGAAAAAACCATTCATCATTGAAGAGACACAACGTTTCCCAGGAGAATGCAATCTGTTTAGTAGCTGGCCGGCCCATGCAGTAAAAGCAATCGTAAATAATCTCGAATCGTTCTCAGAAGTCAGCTTTAAGATGCATTCTTCTTTGCATAAATGTTGTTGGGACTTCTGATGCACTCAACAAATGTCTTTTCTGTTTGCTTTCTTCCAGATCGGATACATCCCATCGCTCGTTTATGGGGACCCGGACCCGTCAGACATAACAATAACATTTAACGGAATCCTATGGTGCTCTGGGTGTACTGATGGTCGTAAAAGTGAAAGTAACAGTCTCAGCCCCAGTGAGACGAATGATGCTAAAGTCAACCAGAGCAACCCCCGAAGTGTGGATTGGTGATGCGTAACCCACATCTACCAGTACCGGATGACTAGTAGAGAGGCTGACCACATTCTTTCAAGATGCCACAGAGTGACAGTTTTATAGGAATTTCATGCATTCTTTTTCCCTCTCCCCAGCATGAACACACAGGCCACGAAATATCGAAGGGTTTCCAACAGGCTCACGCGAGCAAATAGCAGCAGTAACGAGATGTCGACGATCTGCGTAGTGCACACTGTACGAAGGGCGTGATCGATGGCACGTGGAAGGAGTTAATTAATGACATGCTCGTACGACACTTCGATGATGCAGTGACACTGGTTTGATGTTGGGCACCCGCAGGAATGCAAACACCGTTGAATATGCTTACAAAGTTTCACCCATAAACAACGCTTTACAACTTTACGTAATTACCTGGATACTGTTTACAACTCATTCAGCTCATTGAATTCCCACAACAGTTGTGCTTGTAATCGATTTGTCTTTTCCTGCTTACTGCCGGTAGTATTTGATATCCTTCGACAGCAATCAGAAAAAGGCGCCTCGGTTCGTAAGCTTCCGTCGAAAATGTGTCTAAATAAATGTTAAAAATTAAAAATAAAACACAACAATTAAAGATCTGCTTTTTGCATAATATTACATTGAGGAATTGTTTTTATTCGTTAGCGCAAGAGAGCCTCTAGTGTACATTAGAACAACTTATCTTTGCCGGTCGGTGATTCGTCAAACTCCGGGTACATCTCCGCCAGCAGAATATCAAATAAGCAATACATCAGATGTTTGTTCAATACCGGCGACTGCAACACGTCCGCCACATTACCTAATCCTCCGCTTAGGTCTTCCAACCGCTTGCGTGCCTCTTGCTGTCGTTTCAGCAACATGGCAGGGGTGGGTTCCGGTTGCTTCCGTAGAAATACGTGCTCTCGCAGCAGATTGATGAGAAATGCTAGTCGGCTTTCTTTCAGACCGGCCCGAATCAATTTCGCCGTGAGGGAATTGATCAACGTATCGACCGATTTGCGAGAAACACAACAAAATGCAAGAGCCAATCGTACGATTATGAAGGGTGCGTTGAGCACTTTCACCACTGTCGAGAAACGAAATAGAAAAGGAGCTATAAGAAATTTTTCTGTTCATTGTAATGCGATATATGGTACACGTACGAATGTAAACGAAGCACTGCGATGGTCCACGAACGCTGTGCGACAGTAGCGTCGTAGTATGAGTATTTTTCGAAGCTTTCTTCAGCTCGAACAGATCACCGAAAACGACACTCTGGCCGGGAATTTTCGTTTTTTTCTTGATGGGTTCCTTTTCAAGCACCACATCCTCACCAATATCGGGACTAGAATAAACGATAGCATATAGTACCAATAAATCAGCTGAGCCAATGCCCTACCTTTGCTCTATGGAATGCATAAAAGTGCTCATAAACACATCCAAACTTTGGCCTTTCTCTTTGCGAAGCTTCTGTGTGACGGAGTTGTAAATGTTGTTGCTCGGGTGGACATCGTTCAACGCGTCCCATACCGTCGGTGATTCGGTGGCTTCAATAGGTGCACCATCAACGGCACCGCGAATGACTTCTTTAAATTTAGAGCTAAACTTTGTACCGGCTGCCGATATTCCATCGCTGCCTCTACAATAAAACAAACACGTGAGCAAATGTGTTGATCATTGTTTCTTTTCTTACCTCTTCTCATGAGGCTCCCGTATATCACGTCCACCATAAACTAGGGTAAAGTATTCCGATGTCTTGCTGAATTGTTTGAACCACTTTTCTTCTAGCTTCAACCGCACACGATCATGCGCTTCCGTGAGTGTACCGACCGGGTGGGAATCTTCACTACCAAGCTGACTACCGGCTGATTTTACCATGGACTGATATTTCAGAAGCAGCTTCTCTGACTGCTGATGCAGTGACGATAGCTTCGTGGGGTCCGTCGTGATGTGAGGATCTTCCAATTCTTTATTCAGGTTATCTGTAATCGAAACGCGCAAAGTTTTATAAAAACACCGTATGGAATGTTCATAACTTTAGTCTTACCGACATCCAGATAGAACTGCAACAGTTCAACCGATCCTTCTTTAATTAGAAACTGCATGAAGTAATACAACTTGTCCTTGTCTTCCCAAAGAATCTCTTGCGGCACGTTTATCTCCACACCGCACTCAACCTTCCGTCGACTGCGATCGACAAAGGCGCCCAAAATTTCTACCTTCTCGTCACGTTGTTCTTTGGACACGTCGGGGCCCTTACGAGAAGTGTCTTTCGTGCGCTTATCAGTAGCAATTATGATAAGCAAATTTATCAGATTTGGATCCGCGATAACGTCCATTATCGGTAAAAGCACCCAGAACGTGAGCAGCTCCTTGATGAGGTTGAAGAAAATCTTACAATTCGTATTTTCAAACGTAAAAAGCCTCGGAATCAACACTTTCGCAACGCCACGCAGATAATTCAACTCGGCCCTACGGTTCAGCACTGCCGGATGGATGGGATACTCATCTATGACGAATGTTTTCGCCAGTTTGTCCATAGGAACATGATCCACAAGCAACATTTTTGCGATAATCTCGTAATGTATAAACACGGTCGGAAGCAATCGGTTCATTATCACACCCGGTGCATCGATTTCCTTTGCTCTGAGCACCAAGCGACACACTGCATCTCGCAGGGTTGACTTTAGATGATACAGGAATTCCTCATCCGGTGTTACCTGATTGTACCAACTTCGAATAAAATTGTCCAATATGTGCGTGAAAAATCTATCTATAGCCTCGTCTAGCGGACGCTCGATAAGAAATCCTTCCGACGGCTTCGGTACCAGAACGTTTCGATTGTGTCGCGGACATCGTTCGTTGCCACAAACGTCGCACTCGTGCCGATTGGATCCATCCTAAAATTAAAGAAGCGGTTAGTAAATATAGCAAGGAATTGGACACAAGTTGTATATTGAGTAACGATAACCTACGTAATCCTTGAATCCGAAGAAATCCTTCGCCTTTTGTATGTATCTGCCAAAGGTTTCCTTATGGTTCAGTGTAAATACTGCTGCCGCACAGCCATTAATGAAGCACAGCAGTATCGTCAGGCCGATGATAGAACTGTGTCAAGCATGAATAACGATGTGAATGCATTGCTGCTTCCTGTCCTTTGCGAAATCATACTCCTTCCTTACCTCAGATACCAAGTGCAGACGAATGCAATAATTAACACAGCTGCAGCAATGATTCGAGCGATATCATCTTGATAAAACTTGAACAACACTTCTTTCACATGGTAAAACAGCATGCTCGTTTGCTACGGATCAAATGCTTGTTAAACTAACTTTACTTTTAAGCGTGCAAACGCACACGGTCCTATCGAGGGAACTACGCCAACAGATAACTAAATTTTACACAAACAATTTCCTGCGCTCTGAACCATTTGACATTTCCAGTCAGCTGTTTGGCGTCCCTACAGCCAGCTCATTGTTTGTAAACACTACATGCGAAAGTACGCAGCCAGATTGCCGCACGCAGCCTACAATGCTCCTTTTAACATCTACCGTGTAGTTTTTTTTGTAAAATGTGCATTTATTTTAGTATTTCTCTACCTTTCCCTTCACAATCTTCACTGGCTCCACGGGTCGATCGTTTTTGTCAGTTTCCACAAGCCCTATTCTTTTCACCACCTGCATGCCCGAGTGGATCCGGCCAAAGATGGTATGTTTCCCATCGAGCCATTGCGTCGGACCAAGCGTTATGAAAAATTGCGAGCCGTTCGTGTCCGGGCCCGAGTTGGCCATCGATACTATGCCTGCTCCAGTGTGCTTTAAATCGCCATGTATTTCATCGGCAAATGTTGCTCCATAGATTGATTGCCCACCCCGGCCGGTTCCTGTTGGATCGCCGCCTTGCACCATGAAATCCCGTATAATCCTATGAAACTGCGTCCCATTGTAATATCCACGGCGTGCTAGCTCGGCAAAGTTTCTGCAAGTGTTTGGTGCGTGTTTCCAATACAATTCGATCGTTATTTCACCCATCCTGTAGAAACAAGCACACCAAGTTGAGGGAACAATGTAATATGCTTTGGTTCGATTTTACTCTACTTACGTGGTGTCGAAGGCAACAAAGTGTGGCTGCCATAGTTTGTCTGGAATACCACCGGAATTTGTTGGCTGAATAGCGAGCATTTTGTATTTAGTTTTATGTTTGCAAACTGCAACACCGATGCGTCCTTCTGTCGTATCGTGGTAAACAAACAAGTTTGTTGGCTGTCATCGAATGCCAAGCGCTCGCACAGTGGGTGAGCTATCGTTATTTTTATTTTTCCGGAAAATTTATTCTACCAAATTTTCTTTAAATTCGCACAATATGAGTACTTTTTTCCTCATATAATTTATAGTAGATTCATTGTATTTGCAACATTTGTCCTAATTTTTTAACAAAGTTGTTATCAAGCTTGTCAAAATATTGTACCTTCGATCGCAGTGCACTGTTCGTGCGAAATGTCATCGAGCCAATTCCAGAGGGAAAATCTGTTGACGGTTTTCCATTTCAAAATCAAACGAACAAAACCAAACGAACGGACGGATCAGTGGCGGCGGTATCTCTGTCTTTCTAGCCATAACTGTGATAGCATTAGTTTACTTTTCGAAATGTGTTTAGAATCGTGTGACTGAACATTTTCTCACTATGATTTATTTGTAACGGTTCAGGTTTACTATTTCAACCAGTGCTTTTTTTAACATTGCTTTCCTGGCTAACCCTTTAACCCGCTTGGTGAACTAACATACTCGAGAAACTCATTCCAATACCGGGCACAAACATGGAATCGGAAGGCTTTTTAACACCGCGAAAACTTATACAAAGTGCCCTCGCAAGAACCTCATCGCGTACTTCGATGGCCTCCTCGCCATCGCTAATGGCCGCAAGGACGCCGACGTCATTGTCGCGAAACACCTCTAGCAGCTGTAACACCACCAGCGGGAGTCGCTTCAACCTACTACCTGTGCTTCAAACACCTCCTTCGCGCATTTTCAAAGGCCGTATCGTGAACCCCTTCGAACCGCATCTGACCGAGCGGTTTCATTTACCGATGATCGGGAGTCCTTCCCTTTTCCAGCGCCCTAGCACCCCTCAGAACAGCAGCATCACTCAGTTCGAGTGGACGATCGATGAGGTTTCCTCGCTGGGACCGGCAAACGTGGAGCCACACGAAACTCAGTTCATCGAAACGCCAGACCCGGTGGCGGAAGCTCGAGTACAAGCTGCGATTAGTACCTACTTTAAGGAGCACAGTATAGTCCCCAGTCCCATCGACTGTCCGTTAAGGAATCAGAAAATTGTGCTATCAAAGGACTCTAGCAATGCAGCATCAACAGCCAGTGGCTCAGGACATGCCAAAAGAAAGGTTCGCGATGGAATATGCCAAACGATTCTTTCATTCCCACCCCAGCTTCCAAAAGAGGTAGAGGACATGCTGCAAAAGTATCTAACATACAACGAGGTATGGGCGTAGGATGGACCAGAGTGGAAGGATTGAGCTAATGGCAATCATTTTTCTTTCGCAGGATCAGCAACAAAAACATGATGCTTCCCTAGACGTTTCTTCGACTAGCAGTATCGATCATGACGCTCGAGATGCTTCTTTGAGACGCAAACTGTTCAACACATCCGCAGTGATAGACGACAGAAACAGTGACACTAGCGGTGCGAGTCGGTACGGAAGTTCCATCGATGATTTCGATCTGAGAGCCCTGAGTCCTGCACCGGAATCTCCGGAAGTGCTTGTTGATCGGGAGAAGGCAAGTGAACAAGACATGAAACGTTCGCGATACTACGGTTCACAGGAAATGCTTAACCATGTTTTGGAAAGTGACGCGGACAGTTCATTTGGTGCACTTTCACCCATTTCGAAGAACTTAATCAGTGCTTCTCCCATCGATGCGTGCGAACAGCATCATTCGGATGTGGATGCAATTTACCGTAGTACGCCTGAACCTTCGACCACATTCCACAGTGATAACTTCTCTGCCGAGCTAAACGAAAGCCGTCAATACATGAGCGGTAAGCGAGTAACGAATGTCGAAATGATTTGGTACAAAAATCAATGTTTGTGTTTGTCTTTTAGCCTCTTTAAAGCATACAGAATTGACCAACGAGCTCGCAGAAGCGAACCTTTCGACTGACGGGGAGGGTAGTCAAATTCTATCATCTCAATCGTTCGATTGCTCCCAAATGATGCAGCACTCCATCACTCCGCTTCGGGGCTATCGAAGGAAGGATTCGAGTCGCCGAGCTACTAATCGTAAGAATTTGTCTCAATCTTTTCTTCAAATCTCTGACAAGGATCGTATCGAAGGAAGCGTTCGCAAGGGAAGTGAGGGCGATTTGCCAATCGTCCGAAGCGTTGTAATGAAAGCATTATCACCCATAAAAGAAATTACCGCTTTGTCAGAAAGTGCTCCGCATTGCGTACATTTCTATCGCACTGATAGCGGGTTCAATGAGGAATATCAAAGCAACGATTTTGCTCATGAAATGTCGGATGTATCGATGCTTTCGGAAGACTTCTCGAATACCCCGGGAAGGAAGCGGCAGGAAATCACTGCTGATTCCTGACCCAATGGTTGACGCAATAATAGTTCCTCGGCTTTAAGACTGCAAAATGATAGTAACGGTCATGATAAGACTCACTAGATTAGGGAACGAAATCAAAAACCATTTCGGCCAACTCATTCTAGCAAAATTCTCACCTAATAGCTCAATTGTGTTCGCAATATTTAGATAACGATTTTAACGAAAGGATCAGATGGAACGTGCAAAACTGCAACAGTGTCGAAATAGTGCGATATTGCTCATTTGCTTTTAAGAACCGTTTAGACAAACCGATTTTAAGCATTTACGCGGAAACGCATTTTTATTGTATAGCACCTAATAATAAAACAATTAACATCCGTACAAATACCGAACCGTATTATCGTGCGTGTCCTTATCGTCCTTGTGGTCGTGCTTCGTTTCAGCTAATTGAAACATTTCAACACCAAATTGAAATGTTTCGCACCAACGATCAGCTGTCGGGTGTGACAGATTGCTTTGACAGAAGGCTGCTAAGAAAAATATACAGTCCTTCGCTTGATATCGCAAAACTGTGCGTAGCTTCGTAAACTTTGACCAAGTGATCGTTTCTCTGCCGTTTCCTGTACTATCTGGTATGTAACTTGTATTGGATTATGTACAGCAGATCAAAAGCCTCCGTAGCACCGAGCGTTAAGTAATGTTTGCTTTTCTTTCACGCCGCCAACACTTAATTATGTAATGATGGGGACCGGACTGGAACGTCAAACCCGCTGTGTATACAAATCGTACACCAGGAATTACGATGGGCCACGGTCACGGACATGGACCCCCGTACAAGGTGCCGGATGCATCTATCTACAAAGTGGCCGATGCGCCGGAACTGGTTGAAGTTGAACGCGCACTCGCACGCCGTGGTCTGAAGGATCCATGGCTACGGAACGAAGTGTGGCGCTACAACGTGAAGCAATTTTCGACCCACCGTTCACGTCTCGTCACGTTCCTGTTCAAGGGATTCCCGCTTGGATTTGCTGCCTTCGTTGCTACGATCGGTGTTGAGTATGCGCTCGGTGTGGATTATCATGGAGGTCACGGACATGGCAATGGGCATGGAGACGAGAAGGGACACGGAAGCGGTCATCATTAGTCAGTTGACGAGGTGGTCAATTGCGGGTGATGTTCTTTGTTGCTATCGAGCATTAGATTTTATTTCCAAAATTCTGCATCAAGAATAAACGAATTTGTTTTGTAGCAGGAACGAAAGCAAAACAGCTGTACTCTGTTCGAATGTTTGAAGATAACCACCTAGCAAGCAGCCCAAACAGTAGTTTTATCGTGCTTAACTCGAGGCCCTTGGTTTTAACTCATCGTAGCATGAGCGAAGGAAGATGTAAGTTTTCTTCTGCGGATTGTAGTACTCGTGTCCCTTCGACCAATCGTATCCGACGGCGTATGCAAAGATCTGTCCGTTGCTGTTGAAACAGCACTTGGTAATCGATTGATCCAACGTATCGGATGATTTCAGTTTAGTGCGAGCGTCTTTGTCCCAGAAGCTAAATGTTCCATCCGATCCCACCGTTGCCAGTGTGCCATGAATCGGATGGAATGCGATATCGTTCACCGCATAGATATCCTGGTAGCCAGTCGATCCGTTCGAACGATGACACTTGAACGTAAAATTATCCTTTGGATTTAGCGGACTAACATACTGGATGGCAACTCGCCCCTCAATACTGCCGAGAGCATAGCCGGTGGGTGCTTTCTTTTTGTCACGAAACACAGATACCGTTCGGTGTTGATACTTGAGCGGACTTTCCTGCTGCTTAAACTGCGTCGGCTTGTTTTCCAGCGAGTATATCAGCACGTGCCGACCTGCTGTACCAACTACGGCCATCGGGTAATCCACATCCGCACAGTAGCAACGTTCTGGAAGCTGAATCGACATCATGGGTTGCGGTGTTCGTGTATCCCAGAATTTGAGCGTTTTATCCCACGAGCCAGTCATCAGGCAAGTGTAATTCGTTCCCTTGATCCAGTGACAGGTTTTGATTGCCGCATCGTGCTGTGCCACTTGCGCCACCTGGTCTGAAGCCAGATCCCAGCACTTGACCTGTTTGTCCGTCGAGGCAATAAACACTTTACTGCCATCGTCCGCCCAGCATACATCCAGCACTGGTCCGCCCATAGTTTTTATGGATTTGGGAACGGTTTTGCCGGATTGTTCCACTTCCCAACAACGCACGCTACAGTCCCAGCTGCCGGCGATGAGAAAGTTCTGTTGTAACGTTGCCGGACTAAACTCCATCGCGGACACCGTATCTTCCGGTGGCGCAGTCACTTCAAAGTCCTTCATCGGATTGGTCGTTGTTGTGGCCGTCGGGCTCCCAAACCCTGGATTGGCACCGAGCGTTTGCGTACCAAACATTGTGCCGGCGAATTGTAAGCAACAGCTCCCGCTGATTAGTACTCAAATCGTAGATAATGCAAAATGTTTTACACCAACAAACATTCACGCACCAAATGACGCTCTAACTTTTCTGACAAATGTGATGCTTGTCAAAAATTTACCGGCAAAGTCGAGGGAAAGATTGAGTCACCTTGCCATATACATCTTGGTTTAATTGGTACCCTTCAGACAAAATCGTCTCCTTGTTAACGGCTTAACAGTCACTGTTTAGAGGCGATTTAAATTTATGCTAGGCCGTATTGTTTCCTTCGAAAAGGTAGCAAAACAAATGAAAGTTCATTTAATTTTACTCCAGATTTTCAATCATTCAATAACGAGGTTATTAATCATAAATGTATGATCTACAAAACCGGATATTCAAAAACAAAATAGGTACTCATGAATGCATGAATGTATTCAATTATGTATAGCTGGATAAATAAACTAATTCCAGATATTCAGATGTATTTTATTCAGGAACACTTCCTGAATAAAAATGCCTCTTGGGATTGTGTATTACTGCGTGTAGACTGGCCTGAACATAGAAGAGCATGCTTCGGCTACATTCGGATGCGTAAGAACGGCCACACCACTACCACTACACATTTCAATTCAAGCGGCATGGCTACATTTTCCGAAACATATCGAGCATATTCCGCTGAAGTACGTCGAACAGTGCTCACGTAGTGGCACCGCGCTCATATTTCTTCTCCGCACTAGTGTTTCTTCTATGTTATTCGCATAAAAATACTTTAAAACACACATGCTCTCTGTAGTGCGTTCGTGAATCGTGCATCGTTTCGTGCGTGAAATTGTTGTCCGCGTGTGCGAAAGGTGAGCAGGTGGGGTTTGTTGACACCTTTGTTTACCTTTTATGTTGCGTGCAACATAGAGCAGAAAGAAGAAGAACCTATGTATGTTGGCTAAATAGTGTAAATAATGGTGAATGATTCAGTTCACAAGTTTTCAAACTCTTGCGACATTAATTGCATGGGCGTACAGTGCCAGGGGGAAAAAGAAGCGAACAAATAGCCGGATGATGATGATGATGACGATGGGTGCAAAGGTAGAAAATCGCACATCTACCAAGAACACCCACAAACCGGCTTAATGTTTGTTTGCTCTGTTTCCCTTTCCACACGGCCGCATGTGTTGGATATTCAGAACGTGTTTACCCTTGGGAAAAGGGAAACAAAATCACGCTTACCTGCCCGTTCCTTTAGAACGCGTTTTGTGAACGGTTCAATTAAAAATTGCCCGAATTGCCCTCAGCAGTGCAGCAACATAGCAACATTTCATCAATCGATGTACGCGTGTGTTGGTTGTGTTGAACCTCCCGGTTCTCCGTGTAAAGGAGATCGTTTCCTTAACAACCGCGCCGTGTGTGCACGAGTGTGAGTGTTTTCGCCTCGAACAGCATCACCGTCGCGCATCATCTCAGCAGCATCCGCACGCGAGAAGGGTGCCGAGATGGGCTAGGTAGCAGCGTACGACGAAGCCACGAAAAGGAGTAGCAACACGCGAAGAAAAGCAAATCCGCTTTGGTTCTTTGCGCGATTTGCGTGTGTTCGATCGTTTCGATCTTTTGCGCCGAAGCTAACTGGCTGTGTGTTGATTTGGCTCGATTTTTGTTGTGGTTTGTTTGAAGCCGCCGTAATCGTGACCATTGCTTGAATTTTACATACTTGCGTAATTCAGTACTATTGCTGTGTGGTGGAGGAAGTATGCATTTTGGCAAGAAAACAAAAAGATGACGACGACATCGAAATGATTCTCGAATTCGGTCCCATTCTAAAACACGAAAATTATTGAATATTCCGTCTAGCGTGTTTCGGTGCTATTTGTGTTTCAGCCGATTGTATAATGATTAGTACGAGCCTGTGTACAGTGGTTTAATGAGAAAAAAAAGTTGAAATTTGCAAGGTGTGTTATCCCCCCCGGTGCGTATGCATGTAAACGTGTAGTTTTTACTTAGTCATTCGCCAGCGATAGCGGTTCCGTTGTAGAGTGTTTGGGTGCGACTGCGCCAACGGGTGTTGTGGGAAGGAAGGTAATAAAAAAGCAAAATTAAAAAAAAAGAAACAGCAAAAAAGCTGCCGTGTGAGTGAGTGCGGGGGGAGTGGGCAATCGTGTACGGGGTGGGTAGTGCGTCCGGCGTCGGGACGCGCAACGTGAGGAGCAAAAAGGCGCCAGCATGATGTACGCCAGCAGGAGAAGTGATCATTCTCGTCCTGGCTCTCATACCCCGGGGAGGATCGATGGGTGGGAGAGGGCAAAATATCATCAACAACCCCATCCACAACAACAACAGCATCGACAAGGCCAAAGAGATGGTCGGGTCCGTCCATCGTCGATCAGTCGCTCGTACGCCAACGCGCGACTTCTGGTTTCGCTTCTTAGCACGATGGCACTGTTGGTGACGTCGGTAACAACGGCGATGGCGGCTGAGGGTGTGTCATTGACCGGGTCCGACATTGCCAGTGTGCAAATTTCAGGTGCAAGTGCAGCACGATCGGCGAAGGCCACCGAAACCGGTTCCGAACATCGGCGTGTGGCCCGATGGCAGATGTCACCGTACACGAGACAACGGGCCTCGCCCGTTGAAACCTCAGGTAAGTGAGGAAAGATGTTTGATTAACCCACGCTAATGGAGTTGAAATTTAAGAACGCATAAACATTATAGAACAAATCCCACCCACCCCGCCTACCGAATCTCCTCACAACCGTGCTGTCTATCTTTAAAAAAAACTGTAGAAAATCATCAAGACAAGCATGGAACGCAAACGAGCTGGAATTAGGAAGCAGCTTGTTAACGTGCAAACAGATTTTGCCGCTCGGAAAGCAATAAACCTCACTTGGGAAGAAGGCACGCAATGAGATCACCTGGATGGATCGACGTCTTACATACGCGCGCACTTCTCTTGTGCGTGTAATTTTATCTCGCTGCTCGCTGTAAGCGCAAAGCACATCTCCGAAAACCTTAACTGCCGCCGCTCGGGAAGTGGCCTGACTGGCAGGCCTCAGTTACGACAGTTTGGAAGCAGCTTTTTGCTGCGTGTTTACAATAAAAAATGCCCCCTCGAGATACGGCTGCTCGAGAACCGAAAGCTGAAGCTACAAAATGCGATCCGGGTTTTCGCTCAATTCGTGTTGCCTTGCCTGGTGGGGCGCACGTTCTTAATAAGGCTTGAAATTTGAGTTGAACTCCTGATTGTTTTTTTTCTCCCTTCTACTTTTGATTCTTCTGTGAGTACCCATTTTTACTGCTTCCATCGCGAAGTTTACGCAAAATGTGCGCAATGTTTGTATTATGGGTTGTTGTTCTTTGGCTCATCGCACCCGTGGTGGGAGAAATCCAGAAACGACTCTTTTTGTCACTTGTCTGTTTCTTTGCCAAAGATTTGTGTAAAGGGCAAAAAAATGACTGATGAACCAGAAGATGAGGACGGTGATGTTTGTCGAACTCTGTATAACTAGATTAAGCTATTTGTCGTCGGTTTGCTGTGTATGAACATATCCGTGTGCCAGTTTCTGTGGATGCTACTAAGCAGTGGAATTCTCCTAGAAGAACTCCTTGGTAACAACCATGAAGATGTCATCAACTGTCAACTGTAAAGAAACAAAACATAATAAGGAAACGTTCCCATTTCTTAAGCGACCTTCATCTACGTCCGAAACGTGTATATTTACTAGAACCCGACGGAAGATGAGACCTGCGAGCTCTTATCAGCATATTTCCCGCGAGAATGTGTTCGGCACGTTCGTAGCGATTCATTTCGCAACCAACACCCGATCCGTGTGCCGTGCACACACCAACAGCATGATAGGGCGCATGGGAATCAATCAATCGTCTAATCACAACCATCCGTCACATCAATTCCCTTACGCCCGTACGATGGGGGGCCTCAGGTACGAATGGTAAAGAACATCCCAATGCGCGAAGTGATCCTGATCGACGGAGGAGAAGGAAAAGCAGGATCATCCCCGGGATTGGGAAAGTGTGTTCTGCGCGATAAGCCGCGACCCTTTTTTTTGTAACAATCCTCACACGAAAATACCAACTTTTGCCCCAAAACGAAGGAAAATGGTTTCCTTCCGAAACCAGCGGTAAACGAACTTTGGCACCATATCGCTCGGGGACCACGGGGATGAAAAAAGGATTCCGAAGATGCTCAAGCAGGCAATCATGTTTAATGCATGCATGTATACGAATATTCCCCAGAATTCATTTACCGGTGAGATGGGTCGGATGTTTGCTGGCGTAAATCAAAAAGAGGGCGACATTCAAATACCGAACTTTCTTGGTGCAATGTATGAAAACTGTCCGAGCGAAGGGTAGCATTGATCTGTGTTTTTTTCGAATTTGGAATTCAAATTTCGCTACAATCTCATTTCTCTCGACTAGATTGAATGCCCGTTTTTTTTTAAATACGATATCAATAGTCAGCACCAGCGCACATTTCGTAACGTATTTATACACACAGAAATTGGATTCACTAATGCATTTTTGTACATGGCTCACCGCGGTTCGTGTAACAGAATTAAATTCAAATACGTGTGTATGTCATGCAGTGGCCAATAGCAAACATTACATGTTTGTTTGTCACTCGACGGAGTTGGTTAAGTTGGTGGAAACTATTCATCCGTTCCGTTCGATTCCCATCACCAATTTAATATCATTTTCCTCGGTCAGATAGCTGCCAGGGGTTGCCTATCGTACGACGCGATTACGATTATGTCCGTTTTCACCACGCAGTGGTGAACTGATGGCTGGTCGGGAAAGTGATTTGGAACCGATCGCATCAACGTATGTATGTGGGGGTGTCTGTGTGTTTCTGGAAGCATTTACGAACTTATTGAATTGGTGGCGAAAATTACTGCCATTTTCCCAACCTGTCCCGCCTGTGTTGCGACGTGGTAGCTAGGAGGCAATTTAAAATATCTCCTATCCGACACGTTCACAAATTTGGCTTCGTTCGATAGGATTTCCTACGTATACTAACGGAGGTTTGCAGCTGGCTGACTGCACACATTTTATCGCGAATGTTTCAGCGTATGGTGCGCCGTACAAAATTAGAGCGCTAGGGATGCACCCCGGAGCGCATTATAATCCTATTTGGAAGCGGTAATTGTAGGATCCCACTTCCACCATGGGTTTTTAGAAGCTTTTGCTGATGATGGTAGCATAAAATCATTCCGTACGCCACTTTTCTGATGGCTGTCTGCTTGGAAAGGTTTTATTGAAATAGTGCGCGACAGTGTGTGAACTTTGTGCGATCGATAGCCGGAACCATACGGACGTACGGTGCTAAATGGAAATTGGGTACATTTATTTCAATATCTCGCTTTGGACAGAAATATTTTTTGTCGTTGTTGCTGTGCTTTCGGCTTGATTCCCTCCGTTGTGGCAGATATGCTTTATGTGGTCGACGAAAGCCTGGATTTATTTGTTTGTTTGTTCCCAAGACCCCCTCCGATTTGGACCTGTTTTCGCTCCGCTGGACACACCGTAGGACCGTAGCACACCGATGGGAATGGGACACGCCACACGGCAATGGTGATAAGACTCTAGACGCGACTGTGGAGGAACATCTGTTCCCGATTATATCGCATCCCTCCCCAGCGAAAGTGTCCCGTCCTCTGGACAAATAATGGCGACCTTAAAATACTTCGCTCCGTGTTTGAACACCTGAGGGTAAACGAAATAATCTACAGTTCTCTCGTGGTGTGTGTGTTTTATTGTTCTGCTGGTGTGGAAGTAAGGAAGGAAACCGTGTGCCATTTCCATTAGATAGTGTGGTTTGGGTTGCATTCATCTTTTTGAATGCAAATGTATTATTATTTGAGTAGTCGTTCGTGTTGCTCTCCTTCGTCGTATAGTTGTAAAAATGTCCGACATCTCGATGCTCTTGGTGAACGATAAATGGATGATGTGTGGTTAAAGGCAGTCCACCAGCGCTAAACATATCACTTAGAATTATACCACCGGGAAAAGTCGGAAAAGCTTCATCAGTGGAATCGTGGTTGTTCGCACACGGCTCAATAATTCTTCCTGCTTTCCTAGACGACGTCCCAGTGGAATACGTGTCCCCCGTAACTTGAGGCATTATGAGTGGGGTCTTCTTACGCAAAGGCCTAAGCAGCAGCCGAAGCGTTACGAAGAAGAGAGAAAAGATACGTAGCTCATTATAGCGAGGCGGCAATAAGGAAGCCAAAGCTGCCGATTGTTCCCCGTCCGGTTGATCGTCCTGGACGGCAAATCCGTGTGTTTTCTCCCTCTCTAAGCAACACATACGCGTTCATCATACACGCATCGGGATGGAAAGTGACTGGAGCCCCTGATGTGGCGGGATATGGAAGCACAAGGTCGAAACGGAACGGAACGGAAGCGAAATCAATTTTCGTAGATTGTTCGCCCGCAAATCATGGAGTCTTTTTCCACTTCCTTCCTGCTTCTAATACGTCTTTCACGGTCGAGCGAGAGCTTGTTCAACGATGAAAATGGTAGGAAATTTGGGCAAAGGCAACTCGGCGTCCTGACCGCTTCCCCGATGGTCTGGTGAAAGTGGATTCCGCCAAAAAAAAAAGAACAGAATGTTCAACCCAGAGGACGTACGTTGTGTGTGTGTGTGTTGGGAGGAGAGTTTCTTTCTCGCATTTTGCCGAATCCATTTATGAACTGGCGCCAGATTCAGCTAACGTTCCTGCTTAGGTTAATATTACACGAAGCAGAGGTAGAGGTGGCCAACGTAATATTGCGCTTCGATGACACGTGTAAACTGCTCGAGGTGATTACTTACTATCGAGCAATGAGGTACATTATCTCCATTAAATAAAACGAAATTCACCGGATGGAACGGATATTGTCGAGTTTCCCGTTTTGGGCATTTTTTCCCTCCCTTAACGCAATTCGGGAAATGTGTCAAACAAAATCAAAGTAAATCTGATCGTATCCTGCCGTTCTAGGATCTAGGTGGAGTGGTTTTATTGCTGCAATTGAGGGAGATTTTCTCGCCTCGTCGACATGGTGCCGTGATTGGGAACAATTGATTTTTTTATATGTGTGTTCTCATCAATAAATGCTTTTATGTCTAGGCCGCTGAACGCTATCAATTTCCACTCTTATCGTCATGCTTTTTTCACTCTCTCCCTCTTCTATTATATGAATAAACGCGAATGGTTGAACTATCTAGCATGAAAACGATCGTTACGAAGACAAATTGTAACTAGAAAATGTGTATTCCCACCCTGTCTGCTTATTGTATGATTAATGCTCACTCAAGTACCATCATTCATCGTAATTAGCAGCGTGAAGGATAACAATTTGTCCCACTGTGTGTCCCCGTTCGTGTCCTTTCGCTGCCCTGTTTGTGCTGCTTCGGCGAGGTTTTGCAAAGGCGAAATTAATTAATGAAATGAAATGCTTCAATCACCTCGTCATGATCATCATAATAATTGAACATTGATTGCTTTTCACCCGGCGAGCAGCGATTGTTTGCGGGCAAACGAGCAATGTTAGAACTGAACCGTGGAAAGATGGAAAACTGTAGCCTATTCATTTGGACATTGAGTTCGGTTTGTGTGTGTGGCTCGATACGTACAAAGTTGGTCGAATTCAAATACAACACTACGCTAGGAAAGATTTCACCCATGAGTAAGAAAGGGACGAGCAAGACGTGTGACAGTTTGATGACTGATCAGCAATTTTATGCCAACATACCTGTTCTGTCGTGTTGGTACTACTACTACCACTACTACAGCTACTACTACTGCAGGCTGAAGTGATGCCAGCAACAGCCGACACTCATGCCACAACGATCAAGCGTACCTAGATGCTTTCGATTCATCGAC
This sequence comes from Anopheles culicifacies, assembly GCA_000473375.1. Taxonomy (NCBI): domain Eukaryota; kingdom Metazoa; phylum Arthropoda; class Insecta; order Diptera; family Culicidae; genus Anopheles; species Anopheles culicifacies. The sequence continues at coordinate 4,931 of AXCM01001727.1, read as the reverse complement.
CCACACAAGTCGGGAATGCCGGATAGGCTAGCGATGGTGAAAAGGTGCTAAAGCCACCGGCCGACGTGAAGGTGAAATTGCTTCCAGCAAATCAAGCTGGCATTCCCATTTCTTTACAATTTCACCGCCAATGGTAAAAGGCTCTCCGCCGTCTGCCCGTGGGAGTTTGTTGATTACCTTGCAGGGCTGATTTGAACGACCCCAACCCCAAAGCAAAGGACGATTCTTGTGTGTGTGTCAGTGTGTACACGAGCAGGATTCCAGCACCGACCGCTGCCTCACCGGCGTATGTGATGGATCTATTCAAATTTGGTTGCTCCCAACAAAAGCCCAATCAGCTGGAATATCTCCTAGCGACTTCTCCGGCTACCTCCGCAGGAACCCGTGTCCCCCGCTAGGTGGGCATTGCTCTTTATTCGTCCTCAAACGGAACCAGTCAGATCCAGAAAACTATCACCCATCATTTGCACTCCCTGCTTCCAGCAGTACGAATGAATGGTCGGTCTTTTATTGTTCAACCAACCAACCAACCAACCAACCCCCGGTGTGGACGGTGGCTGCATCTCGGTAGACAAAAAGCGGACATCAAATTTGTATCAATTTTCCACCACATCACATCATCATCACCGGCATCATCGTCCCCGTTCGTTCGTCGTCCCAATGTAAAGGTTTCGTGGTTTTTGGGGTGGATTTCCCACCATCCAACCAACCCCCCCATTCGTTCATTGCCGTTTTTCCGTCTCACAAATTCGCACAATAGGCAATCGGATGGGACATGTGTGGTCGGATGGATCCACAACCTTCCCAGCACGGAGCACGGTGAGTGTTCTGTTGACTGTGGGTTACACCGTAGAAAAGAAAAAGGGATTTCGCTACTGCGCTTCACCACCAAATATGCTCAGCTTGTGCTCATCCATGGACTGACGTATGGACGTGATGTAGTATGCAATGAGTTAGACGAGACGGTGACATCGGTCCAACGCGATCCTTTGTCATGTGACAGTGAAGGGACATCGAGGCAAATCGTAGTCCGAAACATTACAAAAGAATTTCCCTTTCTTCGGAAAGGATTTGGCCGTGGGGGTGGGTTTATTCCTCGAAATCTTGGACTGTTTTCGCTACTATGGATCCATACACTTTCGAGGTCTCATTTGATTAGTGGAGAAATCATCATTTTGGTCGTAAATCGAATTGCACACTGTAAGAAGCTATAGATTGGAAGGTTCAACCGAACACACTAGCAGAAGTAGTGCCATTTGGATATAGTTCCACATAAAAATACAAGACCGTCTGTCTGAAGATGACTCGAGAGCAAAGCTTGCGAGGCAGTTACACAAGAAGGGCAACAGTATTACGAAACTTTATCCCCAAATAATGTTCATTCGGTATGTTCGATCGCTGATCGTCAGAACAATGTGTAGGGTTGTGTTCAGTTTACTTCATACATACACAACGGCCCGGAATGGAATCGACACTGTCGGTTAATTAGTTGAATTGAAGCACACTCGCCGTTGCAGAACGGACATGATGTCGGCTGTAATATACGAAGCCTGAGCACGGACGTTCCAGCAATACATCATGCATCCATAATTACACCCGACTGCAATACAGTTCGGGTGATGAATGTGACACCAGCGTCGTTTGACGGCTCGGCTGTGTCACGGACTAGCTCAGCTGAAACTTAATCTGCCTGCCGTCGCTGGCTGGATTGGTTTTGTACGGAACTGGCTTCTGTTGTGATGCGGTTCAGTGGTTCCAAACGTGACACACCATTACATTTCCCAATGCCCATCACCATTGTCTTCATGTGGTTCGTGTTCGATGGGAGAAACTGGTCAGATTTACCATTAGAGGGTTTTTTTTTCTACTTGGAGATTCATTCAATGATTCAGAGCAAAATTATACCTAAGTTACTCAACGCACAGATTGTATTTATCAGGAGTTGATGTATGACACAAGGGAAGAGCATTAGCGATGAAATCGAATTTCTGATGACGCACTCTCCGTATCCAGCTGTACGCGTTAGTCAGCTGCTTGACTATACGTCCGATTTCTGGAGACCAAATTGGCGACAAATGATATTCTCTTGCGACGTGCTTGCGCCGTACGCGAGAATACTTATCAACCCTACCACAATGGGACAGTCCAAGTTTGGGCAGTGAGTAATTAAACCAACAAACAGCAATGGAATCAAATGAACGATTGCGCAACGCTTTTCTGCGAGAATGAATATAGGCACACAGTATTTATGTTAGTGCGTACATGCATCCCACAGCGTTGTATAACGGAAATATCACTTTACAATAGGTTGTAAAGGACGCAAAAAGGCATCCCTTCATTCGTAGGAATGTGTGAAAGTATGTACCATCCGTTTGATATGCACGGTTTGTAAACTAAATATTCACCTTTTTAGCACTTTCCTTCAAACGCTTCTGTGCGCCTCGTAAAGTTTTCCCAATTCTTGTCACCTATTGTGTCGGGTGCTAAAAAGGGTTGTTAACTGCAGCGACACCACCCGTCGAAGCATATTTTCCGTCAATTGTGGCATACTTCTTTCACCTTTTTTTGTGTGTTGAGAATAAAAAAGGGATATTCGTTCGCTGGAGAATGTAGGCTGCGGTGTTCGTGGCGGGTATTGTATTGTCGTAAGTTCTTCTATGATCCCATAAATTCTGAACCGAATGCTTACAAACCCCGGTCCCAGGCAGCTTCCCGTACGTGCAAGAGCTACACACGGTTGTGACGGAGGCATAGTTAGCTGAATCGGATGGTTTCGGGTCGGTGGAGGCGCGGGTGACGCTGTAATTGGATGCGGGGAACTTTCATCCTTTTGTCCTTTTGTGGTCTGGACAAATACACATTTTTTCCCCCTTCCACCTTGATTGCGTGGTTTGAGTTTGAGAGATGCTTTTGTTGAGTGAAATTGGAGTGGCCTTTGACGGAGCAAAATGGATCCATTTAAATATTCACAGACGAAAAACCATTGTACGCTACAAACCGGGACCCTCGAAATGGTAGGCCTCCTGATTCGTTGCCATTGTTGTCGTGCGTCGGTGTTGACAAATGGTGTGGCAGTATGGGTGATATGTGTACCAATCCTCGATATGTGAGGGTTTAATTTTCGTCCACACAAAAAAAGAAAGGAAATATGTTGGTCAACACGTTTTTCACAACTCTGTCGAAGGGTTTACCTCTGTTTGAAAATTATAAAACAAGTTTTTTAACTTTTAGCCTTTATTACGACGGAGAACTGTAACTCTCTTGTGGGAGTTTGGGTTTAATGTAACGAAAATATAAATATGTGTCACAGAAAATTAGTTATGCATGAGAACCGAGTGTTGGGAGCTTGAGTGACACTCAAGTAGGCAATTATTCTATCAGCTGTAAGTATCGGGCCTAAGTAACTCTTCCACTTGTTCGATATATGTGATCCACCGTCACACGTGCCCACGACGTTCCTTTGTTATAGCCATAGCTTCAATGCAACCCATGTTCTTACTTCGTACCAGTTTCAATTGGATTCAATTGATTTAAGTCGCATGAGTCGTGAGAAGGTCGTGAGAGCAATAGTCCAAAAGAAAGAAAACACGCACCAGATGCTTACCGCGGAGAAATGTGGCGTTGTTTGTTGCTATTCTGACAGTATTTTAGCTGGCGGCGAGAAATGTTTCTAGCTCTAAAATGTACATATTTTTGTCGGCAACAAAGTTAATTCTTCTTATCAGCAAGCTCCCTGTCTTGATGACGATGGATGTGCCTAGACATTTGATTTTGATAACGACCACCAAAGCAGACTCGTAGCGAATTGTGCTACATTCTCTTTGGAAGTTCTAACCTTCTTATGAAATACCGTGTTTTCCTTTTTTTCAATAAAAGTTCTAAAAACTTTGGAGGTAAACATTTTACTTGAGTTATAAAAACATAATATTCATGAAGTTATAAACTTAATCATTTCATAAAGTTTGCAAGAATTCGTATTTACATTTTTTTGTAATGTTTCGCTCGTAACGCAATATGTCCCCTAGAGCGTTCCTTCTCGGTCGAGAGGATTTGAAGAATTTTTAATTAATGGTCGCTCTGCTCTGCGGTTGTGTTGCAGAGGCCAAAATGTTGCACAGCGAAAAGCTGAAGCATCGAACTTTGCGCTAGAAATTACGGTACGCCAAGAGAAGGAAGGCGGTTCCAGAAATGAAATAGTAGAGTTTGCTAAGCTCTTATCGCGCACCTCGTAGGTCATGATGAGCACCGTAACCGTAACTCTCCTGTTACTTGGTTTAGTTTGAGTAGAACCTTTTGCTAAAATTACGCCGCGTACCTTCCATCGGTGTCTTACTCACTTCTAAGCAATGAACTCGGGTCAATCTAAATGCTGGACAAAATGTTGACGCTTGACTGAGCTCCACTCTACACCGCTGAGCTGTGACGAGGGAGCTGAGATCGTTTGGATGCACCTAGCGTATTGCTGGAGCGTTGCGGCTTCCGGGTACTTGGTTGGTTGACCTATCTTTTCGGTAAATAACTGCTCGTGATCTTGTTGCGGTGCGATGGCGCTAATGCTTATGCTGTAACTGATAGCTAGCTAGCTAGCTTCCTTACCACTATGCGCTCCGAACTTTATCCTACGCTGGAGTGACAGTTTCTATCTGGCAGGTGTTGGTATGAATGCAGAGCAACTTCCATAGACACTACCTTGTTTGAGTGGTACCCACTTGGTACCAATATTTACCCTTCCCAGGAGGGTGGTTGTTTCGAAAAGCTAATTTCGTTTCGAAACCTCAAAACATATTTGCTTCAACAAACGGAAAATTGATAAGTGGGTACGAACTTAAGAATGCCATCATTGTTAAAGAAGCTGCTTCTGATTTAATCTGTTTAAAACTTCCACAATGCAAAATAAACAAGATTAGTTTTCAGTGAAAAGGGGGGGGGGG
>KI422946.1:4932-40569 GCA_000473375.1 Anopheles culicifacies | reverse complement strand
CTATTTTTTTGTCATTTTTGTCAAAATTTGTAGATCTGATGTTTTAATGGATCTTATAATTATTTTTATATTGCTAATTATAAAACTAGATGCTATAAACCAAGATGCCTTTACCATAAACTGGCAACACGGCTACAACAGCAGGCTCCGAGCTCGATACGACGGACGGGTTCGATCTCTTCTCTCGTCAGCTCTCGCGCGATACGGTCGTTTAGAAGTTTGTCACTTAGTTTGGATTTCTTTTTATAATTTTAGTATTAGTTAGGTTAGATGTAGTGTTAAGTTAGTTTTAATAAACATAATTATATATTGTGCAATGATTGGTTAAATGAATTTATTGGCCTATATATTGGCATATATTTATTATATCAATAATATGGTTTCCTCAATTTTTCCTAATTGTTCAACAACTCTATGCATCAAAAGTAAATTTATCATTGTCCATTGTGAATAAAAGAACACATCCATATTCCAGCGGCTAATGCGCTCAAAGGTTCTACATCCTCTATGTCGCCTATAGAAGATCTTCGTGATCACGTGTGTCTAAAAGCCGTCTTATAAAAACTTATTACTATCGAGAAAAACTTCGATCGTACAGCAATTGGAATTTTTTTTCGTCATCTTAATCTTCCTGTATCGCACTGTGCTCCAATTATGTGGTCTGTTACGACGTAAATTGCAAGTTTCGAAATTTTCAGTTTGATTTTTTCAACTTTTAGATCAGTTTGTCACTGAGTCACTAAGAAAAATTGAGCAAGAAACTTTATATATCAATATACATAATTTAAAAAAATATGTTTTTTAATTGTTTTTTGTTTTACTACATAAAAATTGAATTGAATTAATTTTGCATTTGCTTCAACTTTTTGAAAAATCCATTTTATCATAGTTCTATGTTTCTATCTGATTAATTATTTTTTTCACTGATGTACTCTAAAAATGTCATTAAAAATTATTTCTTTGATTTGGTTTGCCAAGTAGTATTAGTTAGAACAAGAAGAAGTAAGGTTGATTCAGCAACGCAATAATAGATATCTCAACAACAACAGCAAATAACAGATTTTTGTAGGTATCGTCAACAAAGGTTGAACATTTGGGGGTTTTCTTAAGTATATCTGTACAAAAAAATAAAGTAATGTCGATGTTTGTATGAAGAGCTAGTAGCTTATCAGCTATCAAACTTCAAAACACACACAATTTTAGCATAACATAAACCCATATGTTGATGTACAATAGTCTTCACTAGCTTGCATATCCCCAGTCGAATACTCCGATCGCGTTACAAGAAGTACAAGTGATGTTTCGAACATCGAATCTCATCTTAACAAGGATCCTATCCGTCAAAGTTATCCTATGCATAAAGAAAGACGATAAAGTGTTAGTTTGTCATTCAAATATTATTGAAATTATAAATACACGATGAAGCTACCGGGTGTTCCATTGAAATTGAATAAACATTAGTTTATGCACATCACCTTCTTCCCATTGAACCATCCAATTAATGGTCCCGGGAAAAGCAATAAACGCACTGTACTGTACTATTCCTCACTTACTTTCCTTCCGCACCGGAATTCCTCACAACTCAGGAGTGAAGCCAAGTGAATGAGCCGATCGCAAAAAAAAAAACCCAAAAATCGAACGCACCATCAGAGGTCATCAGCCAACCCAGCCGTGAACCTTTCCCGCAATTCAAATGACAGCAAATCAGGAGCAGTGCTGGAATATATCGGTCGAAATGGTTATGTGGTAATCAGCCGAAAATTACATCACCCCGTAAATTGCACCAGCTGCTCCCGCCGGGGTCCGATCGGCCGGAAGACCCCAAGTTGACCGCAATGCTAGACACTGATTTCTGACAACCGCATCCGTCCGTGGTCGCATTTGGAGGGGGGGATTCGCGTGTGCGTCCGAATCGCACACCCATCCCCGGGACATTCGCCTTCTGCGTCGAACGGTGGCGCTCGTTGCAACACATACGCGGTCCGTAGCCCAAATTTCGCGCCGCAAATACGTTTCTCATGGCAATCGTACCGCAGTGGAATGATTTTTCACCTTTTTTTTTTTGCCCAACTTTTTCCACCATCACCACAAACACAACGCGTTCCAGTACGCTCCGGCTACCCCGGGCACGATCGTTTTCCTTTTGTTAGTGTCTTTCGCACACAGTCCCGCCTGCCCATTGCCGGATCCGTACACTTGCGAGTAGGAATAATTTGGTGGCCCCGAAAAATCGTTCCAATGCCTCCGCACTGACGCAGTGCGCGTTCTCCCGGCGCACTGGGCGCACCGCAATTATATCGGAATCGTATTCCGATTCCGCGGTCTCTAATCATCTGTTTTCGCCATTTTACCACCTGCTTCTTGCCTTTTTTTTTTTGGTTACGGACCATCCCATACGCTGCACCCACGATGCTGTGCCGGGCGGAAATATTTTGGGCTAGTTCGTGTGTATGTTTCTCCTCCCGAGCTGGCCACACCACTGTGTACGTGAGTCAGTGTTTTATTTGCAGAGAATCACCTTCCAGCATGCCTGCCGAAACATTCACAATACGAAACGTTTACGTAACATTAACAAAAAAAGAAAAACCTATCTTGCCAGATCATTCAACCCAAAACCTTCTTTTTTTCTCGACCTTTTCCGGGCACGTTGCTTGTGCGGCCACAGTAAACCAAGAGAAGTACATTTTTACATAAAAACCCCCTCCCGTTCGATTGGCTTTCGTGGTTTTTGATCGCAAACTTTATTATTATCACCACCGATCTTCATTATCGTCCGGTTGCGTCCCCGTTCCATTCTGTCCAGCAATCGTACAGTGTTTGCAAATTCATTCACACAATTTGTTAGATCGGTTGAACGGTAACGAAAAGACAAATAATCGAGAACAACAAATGGTACGAATGCATCCGCTTGGCTTGCGGTTTCACGAACGCATTTCCGCTCGTTCGTGGCCATAAAAATTCATTTAGATATGGAAAAAGGGCAGCAAAATGAGAAAAGTTCTCCTCACACACAATTACTCACCGAACGCACACACTATCATTATCCTCAGCTTCAAATGTGTTTTTTGCACTGTTGTCTGTTGCCACATAACCATTCTCTGCCGCTGGCTGTTGTGGTCAAGGTTATCGGTTATCGGGATTCTGCCTCCGTTGCATACTCAACTCACGCGAAAGGTGATTTTTGTGCAATGCCGAAACATTCTACTTTACTACACATAAACACACACATAAAAAAGCCTCCTGCATCAATGTGTGTTTCCTATCGGAACGCAGTACAGTGAAGCACGCGCGATAATTGCCTAACTTTCTCACAATCGAGAATCGGCACGAAAAACGGGCCGAAATGCAGAAAGACTTGGCGAAAAAACCAACATCGAGGGCACTGAGGGCTGGCGGTAACATTACGCGGTCATTTACCTTCCCACCGTCGGACCGTCTGGAGATGAAAGCCTTCTGCGAGCAGGTAAGAGTTTAATTAATTTATGGCCCTACAGCGGCAGTGCAATGTAGTGCGCAGCAAACTATCACTTTTGCAACATGCAGCCGAAAGAACGAAAGACTTCAATGCTCGCGCAGGCCAGTTTGTTCTGGATGGGGTTGAATTTATCTTGCAACAAATGCATTAAAAATCCATCAATTATTGATTGGAAAGCACAGAATTGACTTACGGCTTGGGATCTTCATTAATTATCCCGTTGTTTCATTGTTCTTCTTCGAAAGGTAGTTTTAATTGCATTGAAATTTTTTGACGTCGAATTACTTTCGATTTCATCCACTTCGAATAGAAACGCTTACAAAAACACTAACCTTCCAGCTGATTTCACGTGTAAGTCCCCAAGATCATCCAACGTCCCGAGATCGTGGTGGTCGGAAGCCTGAGATCGAAAGTAAAAACCAACCCCCGACTCTTCCCATTTTCCCCCACGGTTGACCATCACCTCTGGCCACTCCCGATTCGTTTGGAGTAATTTCGGCGAGTTCAGAGATCACCGCTCTTGCGCGTTGAACCCGAACCGAACGGGTCCGTTTTCAAACCGGAACGCGTGTTCGGAGCGCATCGAAACGTGTGATAGAAAATAAAAGAAAAAAAAGCTCTCACTCAGCTGCTGGTACGCCATCCAACACCCTACAGCCGTAAGCGATAGAAGCCCAAATCGTAAATCACGATTCATCAATCATTACCACTGAAGTGAAGTCCCAGAGGTCAATTGCGGTATGGAGTATCGACTTTTTTGTTTAGGTATGACGTAGCCTTCATTCTGGCGAGTAGCTTTATGCCATCGCGAAGAAGCCCGAAAGATGATCGCGTCTGCTTCACAACGTTTTAATTCCAACGGTTTAAAAGCTTCTTTTCACTCACTCGCGGGCGGTACGTATCAATACGTGCATCCACCCCCTAAAGTTTGTGGAGCAGACAAATTATAAAATGATCAACCAAAGCCGAAAACTGACCTCGCTTTTTCTAACCTCCGGAATCGGCGCCGAACGCCAGCAGAGAGAAAGAAGGAAAGTCCTCTATTAACGAGAAAGTTAAGGCTTTTCGTATCAGCATGCCGGGTGAGGCTGATAGCGTTTGGGTGGTCTTATCGTGGTGGTATCTTCGATAGGGATTTGTGATGCTAACACCTTCTGAAATTGTGACGCAAATGGCTGGTACGTAGATTAGACGCAAGATCAAAACCGAAGCTCTAACCTGAAGGAAACTCTGTAGCGATCACAGTCCGATAGCATAGCGGTTATAGTAAGACGTTGCCCAGCGCGAGCATAAGATATGCAAAAGCCCAACCACTGGACTGTCATAGATGGGAAATGATTATTCATAAACACTAACATTGTTCCCAAATTGATAATTATCACATCCGTTCCGGTCCAGAGCTTTACCTTTTACTTCCTGGAAACCTTCCATTGGTTGTGTATGGTTTATTATATTTAGATGTTCGTGCATGTTTAAGCTGATCGAAAGAACCGGCTTACCTGAAAGTAGAGGAAGCAAAGAAAAACATTCATCATCATCTATGATTTGATTGATCCAATTAAGATAAAGCATAGCTCTTATTAAATCATTATGAGTTTATTATGGAATTTTCCTGTGGAAAATGTAGAGAAACATTTTATTTATTTGATTCAAAATTAATTGATTCTTGAAGAAGTTTACATACAGCAAACAAAAAACAAACGTCACAACGCAATGCAGCAGTTATGCAAAACCGATGGCCAGTTGGCACACATAAATCCTCCCCTGGTGCACCAATATACCGTATATGGGCCGATGCAGGAAGGACCTCGAAACCTTTCACTCCATTTTTGCTGCGCCTGCAAAACCATATCCTCCATACGTATTCCCCCACCGGAATGGTCCCGAATTTAGATCACGGCTAGTGGTCGACCGTTCTACATCCATCGATCCATCCACCAAGGCCTAAATCATGTAACGGTGTTATGAAAGGAAAATCTTTTATTTATTACATCGTACGCGACCTCTAACGCGGAAAACCATATTGCCAATGCGGTCCATACGGCATACGAGCCAGCGCAGTCACCGGCCAGTTTGATATTGCATTGCGATCACTGGTGCACACACACACACACCACACGGCAGAAGAAGGTCATCCGTACGGTTCGGAAAGAATTGGATCCGCGAGTGAAAAGGCTATGGCCCGGTGGAAAGAAAAACTGGGTCTCTTCAGCATCCAATCCATCCCGGCGGCCCGCGGATGCTTCAAACATCATCCAAACCACCAACCAGCCGTACGCGAATGCTACGGTGAAGCCATCGAAACCGACGACGACGCACTATTTGTTTTTTGCTGTCTGCAGGACAGAACAAGATCACTTGCCCGGTGTGTGGCCGGTACGCAATGCGCGTATGATGTGGCCGGTGATAGCGTGGTTGGAAAGTTACCGGTGTTGGTTATCTGCGATACGGCTAACCGTCACATTTGCCGTTAGGTTTTTGCTTCTTTGCCCCCGCGGTATACGGGCCCCGCGGGGCAGAACGATTTCGCTTAATGCTGCCGTACGATGGCCGGGTAAACCGGATCGTCCGGACGGTTGGCGGTCTGTTTTGGGGCGTACCAGGGCGACGCATGTGAAAATGAGGAAAATATACTGTTAATTTTTATAGGATGAAATGCACCAACATATATGCAACTGAACTCGATGGCAATGTTTGGAAAAGTTCTAGCTTGGAAAGGTAGCGCATATGCTCTGTTTTGGAATATTATCATCTTTTTCAATACCTATTTATTTGACTTCGATTTAATTTTCAATAACCAGTTATTTGACTTCGATTTAATTACTGTTTTATTGACTTCGATTCGTATAACTACTGCTTCAGTACCTACACGAGAAAGAGATATATATATATATATATAGATATTCAAGGGACAATTTAAACAAAAAAGTAAAACGAAACTTCAAAAATATTTCCACTTCAAAAAGTTAAGCCAAAAGCTCTACTCTAAAAAAGCATGTTTAGATGGGCATTCAAGTTAAAAACTTAATGGATAACTAATAAGTCGTTAAAGTGTTATCATTATTCAAAACACGTTACAAGCCTTATTACCATTTTAAACGCTTCTTTCACGTTTCAGGTGCACGTAGGTTATGATACAAGAAACTTTTGTTTTATTTAATTCCAACTAAATAAGTCTGTTTTTTAGTTACAATCTGATTAAGATTATTGACTATAATATACCATTCTTGGACTGTAAATTTTTTAAAAAATATTCTATATATTCTATGTAGTTCTTTCAGTTTACCACATGCAGTAGGAAACACTACTATTTTAAGGAATTTTAAGGATAACTGAATAAATTGATTATATTTTTAAAAATGATGTAACTACAAATTGAAGATAATAAAAGTAAATTAAAAAAAATGTTTCCCAGTTTGCCAAGAGCAGCGAGACAACAAACGAAATAATAATTGTTTGGTTGCAAATAATTGATTTAAAATTCACAAAAGCTATGTTTATTTTAAATGACTCACATATACTTTAACATTTTTTTTAAATCTAAAAAACTCTAACATACTTATTACGAACTCAAAAAAAAATTTCATACATTTTGAATGTTATATTCTTATGGTTTTTTAGTTCTTTTGTTTGATTATTAGGAGGTTAGAGAAAAACTTTAGAAACAAAGTTGAACATCTCTGCTGTAGTACGCATTACATGAGCAGGAGCTCTCTTAATTATATGCGAAAAGCAAATGATCTTTTTGGGATACAAGTTGCATTAAATGTGAAGTAAATTTTAAAAATAGATAAAAAAAATTCACTTTACAAGGAATTTTAAGAAAATATTATGTTTTGGTTAAAAATATATTTTGTCTAAGACATGCGATAACCGGGAACGCTATTACTGCCCGCTACCGTTAATGAACAGGAAGAAGCAATAGAGTATGTTTTCTACTTAGCAAATAATTAAGCTTAAAAGGAATTAATATAATTTGTCAGATGTTTTTAAATTCGCGGCTGCATTCGTACTATTTGAAAATTGCTTCATAATAAAAACTTTGAGAACCACTGGAAAGATAGTTAAAAACTCTTAACTAAATCGAATTTCCTACAACAACATTCCAATCCACGAGAAGAAAGCAAACATTCAAGAAACTGTGTTTTACGCAAATCCAACATCTCATCGCATGGCAGATAAGAATCACGTTACGGCCCAAATGCCAGCTGTTTGCTGCATCCCTTTTTACGTTCCCCGTGAAGGGTCCAAGTAGAAGGGTTAATGCACCATACTGTACCATAGCTTCTCGCACCTCATGGTCACCATGATCGTCCAAACAGATCTCACTGAAATGCACACAAAACAGGGATCATCATCACCTTTCCCATCTGTGTTGTTGCTTTAGGCCACTCAACCCCCTTTGGGCCGTTTTTGGCGGGGTAGAAAACAACCACCACTGCCACCGTGTACATACACATGTTAGATTAGATAAATCAACAGCCGTAACTGGCGAGAATGCGAACGGGGAGGAATAATTTCGCACATCGCGATCATCAACGATCGGTGCGATTGGCCGGCTTGGGAGCCGCGCTTGGGTTACAAAATTACGCAACAGTTCCGATCGGCAGGGCGGGGAAAGGAAAACCCCACTCCCGGGACTTTGGTCGGTAATCTCGTTCGTACGATTTACTCGGTACGCCATTGCGCAAGGGTAGCCCCATTTTCCAGACGTTCGCTTCTGCGGGCCCTATTATAGGTCAAACCCCGGCGCGTTTGGTAAAGATGCGTGCTGATTCTCTCTTCTGTTTCTTGAAAGCCCGCAGGGAGTTTCCCTCCGAAGCTTGGGGATCATTTCAGCACGAGGAAAATGGGGGTTGCGAGGTGGCGCGGTGCAGAAAAACCAGATACCGGTAAGCGCGGCAACACCCGACCACAGCGGCATTGCCACTGGCCATTGGCCTTTTGGCAGGCGGAATGCAAGGAAGTGGAGCAAAAACACGCGCACGCCGCTTGCGTTTGGTTTGCAATTCTCACTAGCAGACTGATTTATCTCACCTCATCCTGATCTCAGAGGGTGGAAGGAAGGCTGAAGGGGAGGGGTGTAGAGAAAAAGGAAACAAATTTTAAACACAGATTAATATAAGTCCAGAAAGAAATAAAAACCCGATCCGATCGCCGAAGACATCGAACTAACTGCATCAGCTCAAGCGAAGGTACAGGTGCATCCGATGCATCCAGACAACGCGAGCAAACCAAATGGCCATCATTGCGTAGCGATACAGTCTTGCTAAATTAAATAAAATTACACCACACATAAAACCGGGATGGACGACGGGTTTTACCGGCCCATTCGTCCCTTCGGTCCCGGTGCGGCTCGATGACAGAACCATGTGTTCCAATTATTTCTTCATTTGCATCTAATTGTACCGTGGTGGTACGGGTAGATACGCATCGTCACCTAGGAACCAGACGACATTGGACGGATTGCGTAATGAAAAAAAAAGGGAACGGATACACCGGGAGTTAGCGCAAGTTATATCACGGACGGCTGCTTAACGAGATTTTTTGGAACGTGTTTTCCCTCTTCGGAACGTTTGCATAGATTTATTTAATGCAATAAACACGCTTAGGCGCACCATTTGCACCTGAGTGCTCGTAAAGCAGGAGAGAGAAAAATAAAACTGTCATTCCGGAAACATTAACATTTGTCCCAGAAAAGCGGATCGTTAAAAGTGGACGTAGAGTGTTCATTAACGTGTGACTTTTTTTCTAAATTAATAACCTACGCCAAATGATCCGTTTCCAATTGCACAGATGAAACATTACTGTATTTTGTGAGGAGTTGATTGTATCACACACTAACAATTAAGATACATCTTTGGATCTTTGGAGGGAAGAGAAGAGCAGGCATGAGAAGATCAGCTCAGCTAATCCCATATGTTAAAATATCCTACCACTCATAACCGTCCACACACGCACACACACACACACACACTGGTTGAATCGTATGATCTAGCTAATGACATTTTCATTTTGATTTATTACCCTACCCGATAGCGGGACCACTTTGGCCGTGCACTAACCGAGACCTGACCACTAACGCATATGCTCACCATTGCGTTGATCACTGCACTGCGATAGGCTAACCGTTTTTTTTCCCGATGACCACGGCAAACCATCCGAGATGGATCAATCGGCACGACACACACCGAACACGGTGGTCCGGGGTTGTGCGATCCCCTTTGCTTTCCCGGAACGTCGTCCCGGAATTCTGGTGCAGCTCCGAAAACCATCCGACCATGGTGCGTCTCCGTAACCAGCAATGCAGCAGTGCGAACCGGCAAACAGCATTCCTTCGCCATTTGCCTTTAGACGAGCGACCAGCTGCCTGCGTACCCGCGCGTGTGTGTGTATTCCAACCCCAATGCACGCAATGCACGGCAGAAAACCAGTGCCTTCCATAGCGCGGTGTGCCCTCGGGGCGCAAAACCAAAACGGAACGGGTTCACCAATCGGGTAGGAATCGTCGAATCGCATGCCAGAACGAACCACATCCCGGTGCGTACCCTAATCGTTATGGTCCGAAGGTGGACGTGCACCGATCAAACACCGACCAGTGCTGCATTGTCGTTGTGCACTTTCTCTCCGATGCTCTTCTCGTTTGGCTATTGGTGGGACGCATACACTACAAAGTATTTGTTAGATGATAAGCAGCAAGCATCTTGTACACGGATGGATCCTGTAAGGTGTAAAACGTTTTCACACATCTTCACAGACATTTTACGTTGAGTGACAAACTATACCGCAATTAGTGTACGTCGTACATCTTCATTTGTAGTGAAGTGGACATCTCTTTGTATTTAGGCTCAACTTAACAAACACACCACACGCTTGAGTACGTGCAATTGAAGTTACTTGACGCCACTAGGGTGAGCGATACCTAACCCATACCGAAGCAGTGAAGATCACTTAAACTGAGAAGCGTTTGAAAATGGTAATAGGCCTCCTTTGCACCTTCTGCAGTGGTACAGAGAGCTCATCCTCACATTACGGACCTCTCATGCTCAAAGTGAAGTTGCTGAGCATTACAGTACTCACGGATAAGAGCATCCTTGAGTTTCCTCACGACTGAAAGTGAGTGAAAATTAATTTAATGGCGTTTAATGGTAGGCTAAATGGTTTTTGATGTGAAACTGAGATGTTCTCACAATGTCAAATTATGCTGCTAAGAAAGTGATTAGGTTTACACAGAGTATTCAGTGAGTTCGAAACCACTTTCGACATCTGTAAGTGAAACGAACTGAGTAGTTTTGTTTTTTTAAATAAAGTTTATACGAGTGTTTTTGGAACTTTTGCTGATAAGTCTCTCTTTTAACACTTCGTCACGAACTCCTAACTTCCCTGATATTTGTCGCAAAGGGCAGGCACGTACTTGATAGTACTAGTACTCTTGAGATATTGAAAATAACCCTCTTGAAATAGTTTAAGTGTCGTTCCTAATATTCGTAGGTCTCAGATTTGGGATTAGTTAGGGGCAGTGCTCAGATTTAGGACTAGTGCTCCCATCAAGAGCTTTTCCATCCAGACCTTTCCCTCGTATTAAGAATTGACTATCCAACTACGTGGTATCCAAGTCTTTAGATTTCAACATTGGCAGATTAACCTATAGGCGAAGTTGGTGGTCGCCAGAGGCCTCACCGGTCAGAGGGGGCTCGTCGTTCAGCAGGGACCCAAGGTCTCATAAGGTCTCAACTGCCATTCCGCCAGGGGCCTTCAAAGAGCTTTCATTCATTCTGTCAAAGAGCCACTGGATTTCAGTCATTTAATGGCTGGCATGAGCGAATAGGTTATAACACCGAGCAAGAAGATGATCTTACATTAATATTGGATAGAATGTAAAAAGTCATGAGGATTGCAATCCAGGGTGCTGAAAAACTACAACATTTTGTACTGGAAGTTCAGACCCAGGAAGACTTGGAGGCAACAAAGTTTTGTCCAGGAAGTCTCGAACCAAAGCAACAACCTGTTCATAATTTACCATTTTGATGAGTGTTGCGAAAGTTTTTCCATTTATATTCAAAGATTTCCAAGATTATCGTAACCCAATAGGTCGTTCAGCTAAGAAGAAGAAAATAACGAACAAGAATTGAAAGGCAGTGGAAAGGTTAAGGTTAAGGCCAGTGCACACTTCAGACTTAAGTTTCAATATGCACTACTAATATTCGATTTATTATTTTATATAAAATATTTACTATCGAAATCATATTGAAGAGATGCTTTAGTTTATCACGAAGGAACCTGAAAAGGTCTGGAGCTTTGGAGACAAATGAACAAATGAAGCTTTCAAATTATGCGTGATTCTGAATGCCATCTCTTATTCTGACGAGATATAACAAACATAAAATTTTTGAAAAATTATTATTTATAGAGTCTGACCAAAACGTACAACATTTTTACTCACTTTTTATGTTCTAAACGGTGGCTAAATATATTTTTTTAAATAAGATAAAAATTACGAGACCAAACATTCGCATCACATCCATGATATTTCTAATTGTTTATAAAAGTGATTGAAAAATTAAAAAATAAATTTCAAGTGTCCTATCTTTGATGCTTTTATTTTTTCCAAATGAACACTCAGGAAATAGACAAATAAATTAAGACTCTATTCTACCTTTGGATCGCCTGAATAAGGTTAACACTGACATTAATTTGGAAATAAAACAGGTCCATGGCGTATGCCCACTTAATGACGAAAAGGTTCTTTTAAAGTATTAAAACAGTGCTGATGCTTCACTAATTTGTTCATTTGAAATTGGTGTAATTAGAAAAGATATATAAGATATAAGAAAAGAAAAAAGATACCCTTATATTTTCAACTCAATTCCCTCCCAATATCCTGAAGTACCGCCATGTTTACTCCAGTACTCCAGTAGTTTAAAGGAAAGAAGAACAGAGTGACAAACTGGCGTTGAATCGTTATGTTATACAATTCTTACAATAATTAACGCACCATTAAAATCAAAATACTCATACAGATCATCATTATTAATCAGTAATCAACTCTGCAAAACGACCAATAATGCATGAACACAATGAAATGCTCGTCCAAAACGGTACAGGAGTTGCACCGACCGATTGATTCTGATTTATAGCTGTTTGTTTTGCCATCCAGCCTTCCAGCCAATGAGTTATTGTTACATCCAAACAGCTAGTAATCCCATACACCGTGCATTACAAGCAATATTTACATGTTACTCTTCTAATGCCTTCCCCCACCAAAGCCTCCGGTGCCGTTTCGGCGCACTGGTTCTGATGGAGTGATCTCTTCATTTCTGCCCATCCTCACTCGCCCCTGGGAGAGCTTATCGCGCCCAGCTCGCCAGTGGCCTGTCGGATGCGTTCCATTCGTTCGTTTCCCTTTTGGGCCAAGTGTTGATTTATTACTTGCCAACCACACTCGGCGCGTGAGGTGTACAGGGGTGGTACAGGGTGGCAAATGGAGACCGATTTACTTTATGGGGTTTGGACGCGACGATCAGGCCCCTGGTACAGGCCCCGGAGTTGACCGGTTTGATTTATGGAAGCGGACGTTACCGTGTGCGTTTCATGCGAATGATCACCCCCGGGGGCCACGGGGCCCCTAGTGTTGTGGCCTAGTGACGGGTACGCTGAACAGCATATCGAACGTTACCGATCCGCGAAACGATCTGATCTGAGACTGTTACGTAGCAAGAACATTCAGCAGCGTATCGGTGTGAAGAACGAGAGTTGATTCACCCGCAACACTGTACACCAGGATCGCTAACCGTTTTGATCGGCAACCACCGAGTTCAGTGAGCAGGGTGCGTGAAGTAAGGTTTTCTTTTGGTTCTTTCTCCTCCGTCTGGTTCCAGCTTTCGTCTAACACCAGCCCACCGAATGGTTTTACCCGATCTAGAATTATGTTGCAAGAATTGTTCTCGATTCGAGCAAAGTCCCGTTCCGGAGCTCACGCCTTCGAGCATCGCGGTAGCAGGTGCTTTTCCAACACCCTGTCATTATATCTGTTCATTTGCGGCATGTTTATGGACACACTCACCGAATGCTCAGAGCAACGGTGGCATCCGGCTACTGGTGTGCGCTGCTACCGATATACTCTCCACGCACGGAGACAAGTTGTGGCGAGGCATAGAAATAATGCGAGTTACTTCAACTCTGCCCTTTCTGCGCGATGCTGAGCTCCCTGTACCGTTGCATGGGAATGCGTATGAGAGAGCTTTGCCGTAAAAAAAACCCATTAAACTTCAAGGAAGAAGCGCTTGGTAATCTTCGCGTACTTCACCAACGATTTGCACTAACAATGTTTGCTTGAGTACCAGCCTGATGCTTACGCTTCCGTCAATTTGCCAAACTTCACTCCCGAATCAATCGCATCTTCGTGTCCGGTTCTAATGAACCTTTCTCCAGGCTGCCTTCCTACATTCGCCATTTAACTCGAGAACATTTAGTGAAGCTGCCGGCAGTGTTTGTTTTTCCTGTTTGCCAATTCTACTTCAGACCCTCCTTCTAGCGACGTCACCGACGCATCTCAGAGGAGGGCAATCTATCTCGATCTCCAGAACATGAAAGGGTAGTACCACCACCACCACCACCACCACCAGAACTCATTCACAATTTGCCGCGTTGAAAGATTTTCAATTTGCAACTTTGCGCACTTACGGTGCCCACCCGTGACCGCATGCCCATCCCTATTCTTGGGCAGATTGGTTTTGCACTCCCCTTGCAAAACCGAAGGGCCCTTCGGTTTCGGTTCGAATTGGTTCTGGATGAACGGTGGAATAATTGGAGAATTCGCTGACCACCCTCCGGTCTAGCTGGACGAGTTAAATGAGTGCAAATGGGAGCAGAAAGCGAACGAGAAGCACATTAGAGAAAATAAATCATCAATCTTTTACACACTCCAATAATCGTGCCCGCGCACATCGTGTGCCGCGGTACATAGAACGGGACGCTGGTCTGCATTCTAGCTGCTCCACCTTCGGATCCGTCCCACAGGGTCCCGCACCCCTCCCGGCAACCCGACTAGTCAACCGGACAGGCCAGTTAGGCGGCACTACACGGACAAACACTAATTGGCCAGCCAAGGTTTGACGAGGAGGCGCGGCAGGCTTTGGTAACCGCTTGGTAGGAATTTATATGACTTCCGTCATAATCTACGACAAGCGATCGGGCAAGCTTCCAACCGAAACTCCCACTGCTTCATATCGGTGACATCTGCGCTATTGTGCAACGGCAACATCACGGGGCGGATCAATGGATTTAGAGGGATCCGGTCTGATCCGTGGAGCGCAGTGCACAGGTGACTGGAATTTGTAACATTCCCATCGGTGAACGCCTGGCGGACTAACTTTCGCAAACAAACCGAGCCCTTGTTTGACGTGGTCCTAAATGAGTAAAATGTCACCTGCTAGATCGCATTCTTCCGATAGCGTCCGTATCGTCCTGTCACCGGAATTAGATCGGATCGAATTCCAGCTCAGTTCAGCTGGAGGATTGCACTGATTGCACAATCATACCGAGAGTTGTGGCACAAGCGAGTTTGAAATCTATATGACCCACTTCGACCCGATGTCGTAGCACAGACCTCCGATCTCATATGCCAAACTTGTCGTAGCTAATTGTGCGTAAAAAGTACCGCATTACATCTGCTAACCTGAACATCAGATAAAAAGGGGGAGGAAGGTTTACTGTAATCTGTTTCCGTCGCGGATAGCTGGCATACGGTTCTGGCCCACATTCCGTTACGAGGTTACGAAGCTGGACAGAGCGAGAGCACACAAAGATTTCAATTCTAATTGAATGTCGAGTTGTGCGGGGTCCTTCAACCATTAGCAGCCAATCACCCCCTCCCCATTAATGGTGAAATGGCACAGCAGGGAGTCGTTTGTTCCCAACTCCCAGCTGCACGTTTTTAGAACCTAACCGGGCAGCGGGAGTAGTACCCAATTCCGTGCTGATATGAAATCTGCTAACATTCGCAATTGCCCGTCTGTTCGCACTGTTTTGTTTTCTGCCATTGCCCACTTTCCAAAGGGTCATTAATCTCGAACCCACAAATAGGTGTTACCGGAAGATTACGCCACCGAGCGAGCGAGGTCAGCCCACGGTTGGGCCGTGGGATCGAAATGCCGATACAAATGGGAGCATACATCGCCTAGACGCTATTGGACAATTGCTTCCAATGTGTGATGATGATTGATAGTGTCTTTACATTGACCGAGGGTTGCCGTCCAGCGCAAGGTTTTGCTAGAATGCTGCACCGCTGGCAGCTGGATTGAAGCAGCATCCATTCAATACATCGGACGCGCCATTTCACCACGGCTCATTTGGTGCAGGAGAATGGAAAACGGGTCAACCGAATCATCATGCTGTGACATTGAGCAGTTTGCCAACTGTCCGCGAACGATCACTCAGTGCCCCGAGAACAAAACCAACCTCCATGGAAGCATTAGAAAGTAATGGTACAACACGTGAGAATGAAAAGCGCACTCGTTCGGTACGTTGCAATTAAAATGGGTAACTCATTACACCCTTTTCTATTTACCCTTCGCAATATCTAAAGAAAACCTTTTATCACCCAAGCTTTCTCCAAACTCCAAGGGGGGAAATTAAAAAAAAAATATTAAGATTAATAAAAACACATAATCTTAATTCCAGAGCGCTCTCCCCATGATATCTTTCCGAAAAAACTAAAACAAAAAAAACCTTCGGCCCTATTTTAACAGCTCGGCCTTCTAACGGTACGGAGTACGGGTAATAAAAATAAAAACACGCTGTAGAACGAATTTTCCGAGATCGACTTCCAAAATTACAATCCCGAAAAAGCCCCAAAAAGTCTCCCCGGGCGCCACGAACCTCACGACGACGCTGGATGATCACCGATCGGTTAATTACTCTGCGTACAGCTGGAACAGAGCGTTGGTTTTTTTGTTCTGGTCCCGTGGACATAATGAAACGAACAATGCCACCTTCACCATCAACGGGATCACGCGCGCCACGGTTCGGTATTGTAAAACGGCCCTTTTTGGCTGCAAAAGGGTTGGCCAGCAGTTTAAAGACTTTATTTCCAAACCTCATAACCGCTCGCCGGCTCCACTGTTTAACGGCTTAACCGTTTTATGGGTAATTATTAATTTGTTATTCACATCTCGCTAATAAATTGTTTCCGATCCAATAAACCTCCCGCTACGTTTCCGGAAACTGTTCCACTGCGCATCATCTACCCAAACAAACCTGAACATGTGCGATCGATGGTCAGGGAGGGAGCCCTTTTAAGGGCCCCACTTTGCTTTGGTACCGGAATCGGTGTTTCGTGTTTGGATATCAGATTGCAGCAATTCAGATTTGAAGCAGCAATGTTGGATTTTTGGGATTTCGAATCCGGATTCGGATTACTGGAACTGGATCTGGATGTTTTATGTTTAGAATGCAGAGGTGAAATCTTACGGGATCGTGAAATGCCTGGAGGTCTACGATGAGTTAAGTCAGGTTTTTTATTGTTGTGTTTTGTCGTTTGGTAACTAAAATATCAATGTTTGGTAACAGACAAAACTAGCCATCGCTATAAGCATTTTTTTTCTTTTCGTAAAAGTACCCATTAAATTAATTCCAGAAAATGTTCGAAAAATAAGCAACACAGTTTATTTATTTTTGACAGCTTATTTGGCAAGATTGACTCATCTTTTACGTCATCCATAAATGCAAACCAAGTGATTTTTTTTTCTGGTTCTTGTATGACGGCCTGGCCGTATTAGACTTAAGTTACCACGTAGCAGGTCAGTCAGTCCATGCTTCGGGGGGACGGTCCGAATGAGATTTGAACCCCGGTCCGTAGTGTGAAGGCTCTGTGAACAACTCTGGCCGCAAACGAAGTGATTATATGATAATTTTGTTTAAATTATTTTTATTAAACAAAAAAGTTTTTTAAATTAATTTTTAGATATCCTTGAAAATTATTATGGGAAAGTTAATACGATATTTTTGTATTCTTTTAACGGTTTTTTTTCTTCTAAATTAAAATAATATTTAACCACAGATCAATATTTTAAAACTTCTTATCGGATTTATTTCTAATTTTGTAGTGGCTATAGCTAATTATAGTTCATTTGCTGTCCCTTACCGGTTCATCACCGAAATGTTATGCTTGATTTTGTTGAATAAAATAAATAAAATATAAACGTCAAACCATAAATGAATGAAAAATATTTTAAAACATATTAAAATAGAGCATTTGCGCAGTAGGAAAACACAGAAAGTTAACTTATATAACATAAATAACTACACAACTATCATTTTATCTTTTAGTCTTTCAGTCCTCTTATCCAGGAACTTATGTTATTGCTATGTGCCAAAATGAAATTCAACCCATTAGCTAGTTGCTGTGAATATTTGGGATATGTCAACCATACCAGTCTAAATAGATGAAAGAACAACGCGTTCCTGAAAAAAACTTAGCGCATGACAGCTTTACTATCGCCAGCTGAACGACAAAAGCATCAGCCACAAGTAAAGAGAGGCACATGATAGCACAAACGCAGCATATGCGACAACAACATCAGTATTATCGCGGCATTGACGTTGTGCTACCATGTGCTTCCATTTGGTATTGGCGGATACTTGTGTTGTTCTGGCGGCTAAAAAACCCTGTATTGCTATGTGCAAAAATTAAATTCATCCAATTAGCCAGTTGCAATGGATATTTAAGACATTTTTTAAAAGAAACTTTCTCAGTAAAACTGCTTGAACCAGGATAAATAGATAGAATAACAATTTTTGGGGGCCAATATTTAAAGCACTAACATGACAGCACAATCGCAGCACATGTAACAACATCAGTACTACCGCAGCATTGACGTTGTGATAACATGTGCTGCAATTGTGATATCAGGTGCTTCCCTTTTGTTATGGCTAATGCTGGTGTCGCCTGTTTAGTTCTCATGCGCTACGTTTTTTGACGAACGCGCTGGCGTTGTTCTATCATCTAAAAAACCCTTTAAGCAATCCTTAGCACATCTTTGAATTTTGCCGTAAAGAACAAATAAATTTCGATCGATTCATGTGAGGAAATTTAGATCTTAGAAGATCTATTAATTATTCTAACAGTCACCGGCATTCACTTCACCCAGGAAACATACAAGCAGCAGCACAAACCGTCCCAAAGCTGGCGACCGTTTTTCACCAATAAAGACAATGCGCTCGGCCAGGGACAGTACGATCCCCGAGGGAAGGGGTTGGTGGGAAGGTGAGAGAAAGTTCAATAGCGATGCGCCGGTGGTAACGGGATTTGATTTCTTTTAAAACACCTGTTCACAGTTTTTTTTTCTTTCTCTCCCCCCCCATGGAACCGTTTCGTACCGGGTGGCGCTACAAGAGAGATTAGCAAAACATACTGCCCGGAAAAAAGTAAGCCATAGAACGCGATCGTACCAATGTCCGAGACCGATCGGGCGAGAGATACATTTTATCTGTTTTTAATTGCGAGGTTTCGATCATCAGCCGGGGTAATGATGGGGTTTTCCGAGCCGGGGAAGCAAGGCACCACCTAACATTTCAACCCCCAAAGCTCGATGGATCGATATGTTTGGGGATCAACGAAAAAGAAAAACGCCCGACATCCAGCCAGATCAAGCTGCAACGGTATCGGTTGGGAAAGGTTAAACGTTGTAAATAAAAAATGGTGCACCGCTATGCAGACAATGCTTAATCTTTCGTGTCGGATCCAACGCGGATTAGGTCATCGTTACTACACAATTGCAATATGTTCATTCTTCGCGTGAGGTAACCAAAACTACATTACCTTTATGGAAGGATTGTTCAAACCAACCGAACCAAACAAAAACAGCTTTGGACGGGAAATGTTTTAGACATTTTCCTAACACCCACAATGATTGCTGCAAAGCAAAGCTCTGATCATAACCGACCCAATTACCTTGGTAGTGCCGCTCCATAAAGATGCACAAATCATCGCAAATAATGTTGCCAAATAAAAATAAAATCGTACAACATCACGATAAGCGACCGCATCCATATGCTCCATATGATAATTCACCCATAACTGGCTGGAAACATTTGGCGTTTTGCCATTTTCCCCCACACTTTCCCCACATTACGGGGACACACGGGGAGGGAGCGCATCCAAGAGGTCACCCAGATGGCCTGACGGGATTGGACTGCTTGCGGGAACAAGATGATGCGAATGTGGCCGTTTGTTACGGTTACGCGAACAATCGCCGGTCGGTTGAGTTAAATAGTGGAGCATGGATCCATCGCGCTCGAGCCACATTTGGGTGAACCATTTTCGGACACCGTCCGTATGTCCGTTGCCCACGGTGGGTTAACTGTATCCGTACAGCTCGTGGTTGCAGGGTTTTCTATTTCGGTACCCGTCGGGTGTGGAGTCGACGTTTGGTGTCCCATTTGTCTTGCTGCTGCTAGTCGAACAGCAATTGTTGGTGTGAGATAACATCTTACTTTATCGTGGATTGGACCACAAAACGGAAATGGGAGCTACATGATCAATTATCGTAAGATATTATATTCGTTTGAAGTAGTAGCAGTAGTAATAGTAGTAAGGGTAGTAGTTAGTTAATACTAACAATTTTACTTTTATTTGAAATGCATTGCCAATTGGTTGCCAACTCTGAAACATATTAAATTCAGTTTAAAGGGAATGATAGCGTCATGACCGCTTAGATATATAATTCATTTATTTATTTCTTTAAGTTCAATCCTGCCTTTAGGCTTAAACAAAAAACTTAATGCGACCTTTAAATCTAATTTAAAAATTTAAAATTTTAACTGAAAGACTACCAAATGGAACATGCTACACTGAAAAAAGGGGAGAAAATAAAACGTCCCAAAGGATGACACTAGGATGAAAGAATTAAAGAAGAGACACTAGCTCAAAACAGAAATTAAGGAGGAGTTGAAATCGAAATGGTAAACAATCAATCGAACCACCTGAAGCATTAAAGAAGATCATTAAGACGGTACGAAAATTGTGACGTTTCCAGAGGGTCACGAGGACGGAGGGAGTAGATCCGGGGCATCTGCAGATCCCAGAAATAAGGCAATGAATAAGAACCAAACATATGTCTAAAAGCTACTCTTGCGAAAACTTTTTGTGTATTTTCTATTCTGGTCCAACCTTAACTTGTAGAAGACACATTCACAACTTACTTACTCACTTATCTGGCGCTACAACCGCTTCACGAATGCAGTCTGTCAATTTGTTATCCCAGTCCTTATGACGGACGCATCCACAGCATCGCTTCACTTCAGTTTGTGTCTACCGCGCCTCCTCTGTCCATTTGAAAGCCCTAAAAAGACTTTATGAACCCGGTTATCTGGTGTCATTTACATCACATGACCAGCCCACCTGGACGAGCTTCTTCTTCTTCTATGGCTCTACAACCTCAAGAGGTCTTGGCCTGCCATTTCTGGCTTCCGTGACTTGAATGTACCGAACCGAGGGATTCGAACCTCGGTCCTGTCCGTTCGAAGACCGGCGCCTCGATCTCCTCGGCCACCGAACCGCTCATCATTATAGGAGCTTGTATATTGAGCTCCTAAATTGGCCTCATATCCCCCATACGAGGCCAAAAATCTTTTTTTCCCTAAGAGGCTTTCGTCAGCTTTGGACATAGCTTGAAGTCTCAGAGGCGTATATGAGTACTGGAACTATATAAGTTGCATACAGCCCCAACTTCAATCGTTGTGACAGGAGTTTTGAGTGGAGAAATTTCCCCAGACTGCAGAAAGATAGGTTGGCGGCTAGCACTCTAGCGCGTATCTCAACATCTATGTTTTTGTCGGTGCTGAGCTTTCACTTTAGGAAGGCAAGATTTTGGACGACCTTAAAAGTGTGACCCGGATTTGTTAGCAGGACAACTGTTGGTGCCAGAACAATTTTGGTTTTTGCCTTGTTAATCTCCAGAAGCAAGAACTGTTCGATATCTGGCAGACACATGCATAGGAGAGCTGTAAGCCCATGGTGTCATGGTATGTCACAGCCACAAAATCATATTCCAATGAAGAGTGTTTTAGACCACAATATAGTAAAGACTGTAAACAATTTGGTAGAACTTTCGGATAAATAACATATAATTTGAAGTTTAATCGATCATTCATCAGAAAATGGATGAAACATGTGCAAGAGGAATGGTCGAACTGAAAGAAATAGGAATTCGAGAGTGGGAAAAGTGGTTAATAGTTATTGTAGAGTTATTGTTCAACCTGTTTCACTTAGTGCTTTAATCTATGAAAGGAAAACATTAATAGCCATTCTTGTTAGTTCAAAAGCAACTTTACGAAAAAAGGAGCCGTTCCTGGGCTAGAACCTCGTACAACTCCATCGTCCCGTACGGTGATGATTGTCGGTATTTCATCACCTTCACTAATGTGGCTAGCAAATGTGTTCCATACCAAACTGGTGCGGTAGAATTTTAATTGGAACTTAACAGCCAATTTATTATTATCTGAAACAAGCTTTCCATGCCCGTGCACCACAGTACCGTCCGCTGAACCGTGCCAGAACTTTTGCTGCCAGTTCACTCCACTTACTTTATGCCCGTTTCGCTTTCAATTATTGTCCACCCGATGCACATGGCGATAACTCGCACTGATGATACATTGCGACGTGAAATGAAAGTTGCCCGTTCTAGCTATCATTATGCTGATTATAGCAGATTTACAGCGTTTCGCCGTTGGGAAGGGTACAAAAGACATCGGGCGTACAAAGATCACCAACCGATGAAAACGACAGGCGACTGCCGGGGCAAACAACAAGCTTGAGCCTTCCAGACAAGGGGAAGTTCATTCACTTTTCGCTGTTTACTGGAGATGAGGATAGCGAAAGTGCCCACGATGGGGTGGGTTTGGAGAGGGCGAGAGTTGTCATAATTAAAATAGTCCTCAGTTCAACTACTTGAGCGTGCCATACACACACACACACACTGAGACACTTAACCCCATCATCGTTCGGGCGAACGTTGCACACTCCTGCGAAAACCTTCATCACTCATCAGTGCGCCTAAGGAACGGTCAGGATCTTGCATTCTGCCATCGCAACTCGTTTGGCGCTGTGCGGTAACAAACAAACAAACGACCGAACGGCCCAACGAGGAGTAACGTCCTCGGAGCGTCAACGCAACCGCATATCTTTGCGCCAGCGCGACAACACGTTGACGGCGACAACGTGTCGAGGTTCTCTTGTTGCACTGCGTGCTGCGTTGCATTCGCGCGTGTCTGATTGGCGTGGATGTGGTTTTGCGCTAATTATAGCGAGCGGGTCCAGTTGTTATGTGGAAGCAGAAGACACAAGAAACCAATCCCTACCAGAATGGGAAGAATATTACGCACATGCACGCACACACAGGGGAAGAGCTTTAGTCCACAAAAAAAAAAACGGAAAGAACAAACTGCAGTTCCGTAATGCAACGTTTCATGCTACTTAAATGATGTGTGATTTCTGCGAATCGACGCGACATTTGCCGAGAAACAATCAACCGCGATACGTGATCGTGGTCTTCATGCCTCATTCTGGCGCAACATTAGGCGGAGGATGATGAACCGCTTTTGCGAAAGAGCTCGCACGGTTCATAATTCTCCATCGCCACTCCAAACAAGCCGGTTCCCTACTGAAACCCTCCATCTATCTGTAGCGCGCGTAAACACTTTCTCATCGCATGTCACAGTTTGATTAGGCACGAATTTGCATTGGAGTGTAGTGCTGGCCGGTAATCTCACGTATGAATCAACCGGAATGGGTCAAGTCTTGTGCCGCTCTCCGCCGGAAAGGCCAGAAGGATTATTTTCACATTACGGCGAAACGATTGGCGAGTTGAGCCGCGATTAAAAGCTCATTGTCGCGCGCGTGGTACGGGAGAGATCTTCAAGTTACTTCGTTACCGACTCTTCGTCTTTCCGTAGACCCTTTTGAGGCGGCTCAATCGGTATGGAATAATTGAATAAAATTAGCATACACTATTCACGTGCTGCCAGGGGAACGGATCCAGGGGGTTACTGCCCCAACTAAGATTCTATTTTTCACATATCCTCCTTGTACCTCCTCCTCTTTCCGTATACCTCGAATTAATCCCACCACTCGGCAAAGACCCTGGGAAACAGATACACCGGTGAGGTTGTTTATTGAGGTTCGCTCTTACATAATCCTTCCCTGACGAGGGAATGTTAACTGCATCGTTGGTGATAAAGTGAATTCTGCAGTCAATTTCGAGCAGTGAATGGGGTGGGCCTGTTCGAGGGCCAGTCGAGCAAGCCGATCAATGTGGGAAAAGAAGGAACAGAATTGAGTCGTCTGCACCGAATGCGCTGGGTGAGAATACAAATTGAAGTCAACGTGGTCGATGTGGCTTGTTATCGTGTTTGCTGTCGTTCTGTTTCAATACGGTTGACTATTAAGATAGATGTGCAAATGATTTTTCGTCGAATTGGTGGCCGCCATGCACTGCACCGACTGGCAGTGGCACAGTTACATACCATTAGGGGTTGTGGCTCTCGGAGGTCAGTCTTTCAGATGCTCGGAATCACATACTCCATTAGCTCGATTTATCTCGGTGATGCTTACCTACACGGGAGACAAAAAAAGAAGAGAGAGAGAGAGAGAGAGAGAGAGAAAAATGAATTCAATTATAGATATTAAGCTTTATATACATTTTATAGATGATCTTTTGTGACTTTTATGTTCACTTCACATGTTTGATAATATTACAGTTATTATATAACTGTACCACTAATTGCCATACATAAAACGATCATATTAACGCAACACACTAACATGAGCTTTCGAGTAATCCTTCCGTACGTACGGTCAGCTAATTAAAATGTCAAATGTAGTGATGTGCGCCACAGTCACCGTTCACCGCTGTCATTGAGCCAAACGAGCGCGCAAAAATGGGATTAACATTGTGGATTTTCTTTTTCATTGCTTCTTCTAGTTCCTTTCTGTTTGCTTTTTTTTTTTTAATGCGAACACTCCCTCTTTACATTATTAATCTTTTAACTTAACTCGCTCGTTCGAAACTCATCGCCCGATCCCCCTCCCCCCTCCCACCCGGGGGGAGCTACCAGACCGTCAAAATCAGTCAGTAGCTCCATTAATTCAGCATGCCGGAAGATAAACACCGAAAACACTCCAATCCAACTGCCGCTTCCCGCGGCCAAACATTCCCGAAAGCACGCATCCCCATCGCATGTCAGTTTGCCATTCGGGGAGGGTTGGGGTGATTGCGTTATGGGTTTCCTTCTTCCTTTCTCTTGTTTGGCCACCGCTTCTGGAACGTTTAAAAAGCGCTACCAAAGCCGGCCTGATCTGATTTCGCTCGCCATCATTCAAATCATATATTGATAATAAACGATGGATTGTTTATGCTGCTGTTTCGTCTTGTTTGTTCAGCTTCCATTTTGGACACCCGTATGGTCGAACATGGCGTACCTCTGGTAGCTCGCTTTTTTTTTTGTTTCTTTCCCCATTGATCGCGCCTCGATCAGTGCTCCAAGTGCGATGGGTTCGTGTGTTTTCTTTCTCGTTTTGTTTTTGGGCTGTCAGTAAGAGTCTGTAAGCTAAATTCACTCTCGAAACAAGGTCAATGAATCTCGGGCCTCTTTGGCTACGTTAGCTACATTGGCGATCTTTTAGCAAAAGGGAAAAAAAAACGTCGTCGAACTAGGGGCTATTGGGGAATGATTATACAATCGTTACCCAAATCATGCTAGCAAACAGGTTTCCGTAATTTCTTCCTGCCTTAGACGAGTTAACTTTTTTGCTGCTTAATTCCGGAATAGCTTTTACGATACTTGGATTGTAGTGGAATCAAATATCTTTCGCTACAATTAAGGGTATTACTAATTATACTGATGTTCTGTGCTCTTCAACGGAACACCCATTCACTTCCAAAGACCGCATAACTTGCATTCCAACTGAAATATTCGATCATTTTCTTCAAAAAGACAACCACTTTTAGCTGGCTTTCTTAATGTTTGGTAACAAATGGCATATTTTTGTGAAAGGTACAAATAGTTTCATAAAATATAAAATCATAGCGAATAAAAATAAAATAAATTAGTTTAAGGAGTTGCAATCCTTTCTTGTACTTGTTTTTTTTTATTGATAACGAAATAACGAATGTTAGCTTCAATTTTTCGAAATAACTTAAATTGATTTTACAGAGCGCGAATTCCTAAGCGGCTTGGTAGTCATGGAGATTGCACCACCAGTCTACATACAGCAGGAACCAAGATTCCGAGCTATCGAATGCCATGAAGGACTGCTGACCATCCTGTTGTGTATAAATACAATCATGAAAGCAAGAAATGGCAGGCTCAGACCTCTCCAGGATAAAGAGCTATAGACGAAGAGGAAGGTATCATTTCGTCTTTAAATGGAACATTCAAAGAACAAAACCAGTAAAGTAATAGTAGAATTGATCGTAGTTTAACCAAACACCTAGAACCGGAGCTGAAAGGCAAAGTGATCACCAAAGTTCTGAAATCTGTGTTCTTTGGACTGTATGACCAAAATTGCCCAGTTCGAAACCTTCGTAGTTTTAATAAGCGTAAGCTCAATGCAGTTAATTTGTGAGTGGAATTCAGTGGAGTAAGATGCTGTCTTATTCAAATTCACGAAAATGACACAATTTGAGTTATTAAAATAGTAAATCTGACATTCTGAGATCAAAGTAGAAGTTTAAAATTGAGAATTGAAGATTTATTATTTTTGTGATTCTTCAGGGACTTGATGGGTGTTTATGTGATGGTATTTAGGCTTTATGTGGTATTTTAATTTATTGGTCATGTTTAAGATGAAAAGAACTCAAAGTAAATAATTGAGACTAAATAGTTAGAACACTGATTTATTTTAATGGACATTACTATAACTCACGATTGGACCAAACTCTATAAAATACATTCGATATTTTAAAATTATCAATGGAGACGAAAGAAAACATTAAGAAATTAACATTTAATGTTACCATTTCATAGGAAGAATTGCGAACATAGCTTTGTCCCATTTTTCAAACCTTTTATACTTTTCTTTAAAAAAAACCTGAAATACAATTCCTTCTGTCTGCATTTTTACTAACTGCAATACTATTTGTTCATTTTCCTTCATACATATAAAATCCCTTCTGCAACAAAAGAACAGATGTACAGATACCATCATAAAAAATAACACACCCTTTTTATTTTTTTTTTCTTTCAAAACAAGCAAAACGTACAACCAGAAACTGACGTCTAGACACTGCTGCTAGAAGTAAGCATAAAATATGTTTTCATAATTTAACACCTACCGACGTGAGAACGATCCGTTTATGCAGACCGCGCGTACATTAAGAAAGACGCATCACGTCAAGTGTGCCCTCAACCAGAAACCGAATCGCCAGCGAACCGGTAACAGACAAATCGTAAATTTGGATACACAAGACACGGCCATACACAAAACAAAAGCGGGATAATTCATGCACACCATTTCTATAACTCACTGGCGCTGAAACCGAACACTTATGGTTTGATTCTTGGGGCGCATCAAACAAAAAACAACGCAGCGGCCGATAAAAAGTGATGTTACAAAATTTTCACTGAATTATTCATACCAAATCCATCCACGCGACTCTCTGGAACTCTCGGGTAAGGGTCGCTACTGAGGTTGTTTGCAACGTTGCTTCCATCTTGTAACATGACTGTCAAGATGGGATGTGGAAAACATGATCCAAATTGCTGTCGACCCTGCAACTGGAACACGAACCACCAATCGAACGGCGAATGTTTACTACTCATATGCTGTCATGTTTTATGCTACTTTTTGTTGCTAAAGCCATCATCAAGCGACAACCAGCACTAACACCATAAGGTTGGTGCATATTAAGTTATACAACAACTCGTTGTAGGGATCATTAACATCGTTATTGTATTGAAATCCAAAGCACTGTGTCCTTTTCGTGCTCTTATCTGGTGCAAAAATTGTTTAACAGCATCCCCAAAGCACTTCCTTCAACATAACTCTAACAAACGCGCCAACAACTTGCTTTTAAGTGTGTGTGTTTGAATGCATTCCAAATGGAACTTGTTTTTGCGAGCTTCCTGTCCGTTTTGCGAAACATTTTATTCATTCCCCCTTAGGGAACGTATCGTGTCCTACTCCGCATTCGTGTCAAAAATGCTTCCAAGTTCAAGTGAACCAGAATAGACCATTAAGCACAACCGGTAAGTGGAAGCGACAATGAAAAAAACATGGTGGTTTTTCGCTTGCGTTCACGATATGGAGCCCGCAAGCGGCACTTCACGGCACACAGCAGGAAACCCGCGCGGCATACGCCATTTGGTGCGCCATTGAACCAGAGACCTCCTTCGGGGATGGGTTAACAAACGGTCCCAAACCGTGCGCGCTCGTTGCCGGGCGAACGAAAGTAAAAGTGCCCATGGTGGTTGAATGCCGCGACAAGCGACGAACCCACCACACGTAACCCGTAGCGTGGTGTGCGCAAAGCGGTTTAAGAATGAATCGTTAAAACGTCTTCGTCCGATCTATGCGGCAAGCGTGTAAGGGGAGAATCGATGTACGAATGGAATGAGCTTTAAACGAGGTGTACCATTATCGTTTTATCGGTCAGCGGTGGACCGTTCTGAGCGCTACGGATACCACCCGGATAGCATCATTTACTTCAATCTCCAACTGGAAACCGCCACAGGAATGGATTCCGACTGTCCGACTGCTATATTGACTAACCCGGCCACCGGTGCCGGGGAGGTCATTCTATCGGTTCCCCGTCAACCATCATCAACCATAGAGCCGCCATCGGAATGGCCGATGGTGGGATGCGGACGAACTGTGAGTTCTGGGTTTCACACGTGAACAACGGGTGCGGTACGAATCGGTCACCCCCGGGAGGAACCAGTTTACGTGCAGGAACCCGTTAGATATTGGCGGTTGGCGGTTTTTTTTACCGCTTTCGTCCATCATCCAGTCAAACCCGACCGGGCGGAATGTACCTGTAGCGGGTCATGCACGCGCATAGATGCGTTCGTCGCGTCTGCAAATATGCCGGCCCCGGACAATGGGTTTTGATGCGCAACGGGCGTAACGTAACCGATTGGATCTTTGCTGTTTTTTTCTTCTCGCTTTAAGTGCAATTATGGAACCAGCCAGCGATACAAAGACGCACGTTTGATGTGTGTGGACGTAGCGCAACTTCCTTAGTGGGTATTTCTGCAATGATGTGCTGATATTGAGGACTTTGTGTTTGTAAAAATAATATTTACCGATTTGGTGCTTCTTTAAAATGTTTTTCTGCACAAAATGCACCCAGATTGTGTTGCTTATGAACAACGAATTAAATGTAGCAAAGGATTCAATTCACTCAGATGGTGGGATTTGTAGAAGTCTTTAAATTATTTATGATTTATGTCATTTTTTTTTCTTAACACTGAAAAAAGAAATCTATTTGCATGTGGTCAAGTAGTAAGTTTTTTTTTTATTTTTTGCAATTTATGTTTTTGCAATTTATGTTTCCAATGAAAAGTGTACAGTAGGTTCTTGATGCATACTTTAAAGATC
This sequence comes from Anopheles culicifacies, assembly GCA_000473375.1. Lineage (NCBI taxonomy): Eukaryota > Metazoa > Arthropoda > Insecta > Diptera > Culicidae > Anopheles > Anopheles culicifacies. The sequence goes on along the minus strand of KI422946.1, from coordinate 11,497 downwards.
AATAGAGAGGGGGGCATTACACGCTATAAATAATGATGATGAGTTATTTTATATAATTTCAAAATCTTTAATTTCTGAAATCGGATTGAAAAGTGAATTCTTATTAGCAATAAGGGGGACTAGTAGGATTCTTCATAGTATTCTGAGACTTTGGAATAAAATTTAATAAATAAAATAAATTGAAGAAATTAGTAAAAAACTGCTCTGCCTTGTATTGAAGAGAACAAGGATTGGTGCCTAGCCAACATGTGCTAAGGGATGAATTTTGTTGTACTTTTCCAAGATTATGTATTATTTCAGCTTTCTGAAAAACATACTGTCATAATTTTACATAAGGTTTACAATTTTCTGTACCGATATAAAGCAAAAAATATGCCAAATTTTTAACAACTTTTCGCTGTGTTTATCAGTTTATTGTACTACTTGTGTCTGTCGTATGTTCAATACTAACACTTTTTTAAAAGGTTGTTAAAAATACTATAAGTCATCAAAAAATTTAATGAATATATACAATATCAAAAATACCAAAATTCAAAACACGAAAACAAATCGTGTTACTGGTATTCTTAAACGGTATTTTGAAACGAAAACCATTACCATAACCTTGAAACAATATTTTCCCTAGGTGTTCTTATAGTAATGTTACAAGGAGGAATTTTGCAAGTGGCGAAAAAATTTTTAAAGTATGTATTAAAGTATGATTCTTTACAACTTACTAGAACATTATTTTTAGCTAACACCTATAGTTTTTCTTTTATTCTCAAAAAAAAAACAGGTGTTCTCATAGTTATGTGAAGGACTGTAGTAACCATTCTATCGAAAGGTTTCATAAAAATAATTAAATTAGTTATCGATTTAAAAAGAAATAACATGATTGCAAGTAAGTGAAATTCGCCTTAAAATGGTCTTGGTTCAAGAAATAATTGAAGACTAATAATAATAGAGTGTATTTTTCAAACTTAATGACTTCGGCTTCTATGGACTCTACCGCCTTGGCGATAGTTCTTGGCCTCTCGCTTCTTAATAAATTCTGGTATGAATGCACCCAACAGGAAGGTCCGAATGAATCGCTCCACTTAATAAATTCAAATTTAAAATATGTATTATGTGAGGCATTTTATACCGACTTTATTTTCAGACATTTTTATGCACTAACGTTATCGACTGTTTTCAAAATAAATACGATAGTGAAGACAAAACAAATTAATTCGAATTCAAAAAACAGTAAATACTCATAAGATGTTATATTTGTGGATATTCTTGCCTCCATCGCAAAGAACTTTCCTATTTTTAAACGAATAAAAAGTACAAAGAGTCAATGTAATGCACGTGAACATACGATATTCACGATTTGAACAAATTACTGAGGACTCTTTTCTTCTCCATTATTACATTTCATTATTTTATTTCTTAGTTAAGGTTACGTATTCCTAGAAAGGAAGTACTTTATTTCAAACTATCTTCATTTAAAGTAATAAAATATTTTAATTTATAAAATTTCTTGGTACGCTTTAACACCAATCCAATTTAAGTCCAATTTAATGCTGTAAGTGATTTGTAACTGTCTCATTGAATATCACCGCAAGCCACACGCCACTAACGGCCCAACCACAGTAAACTTTCGATCATTGTTCTCATTACAAGAGATGCTTTCAGATAACCGTGACCAAAAATCTTTCGAATTTCAACTTTACGCTCCATTTGCGATCGGTATCTTTCGAGCGCAACCTTATCGCACCGATGGAATCGTGTCTTTGTCTCCCATTCACATCACAATCAATTGAGCATGCATTCAATTCAAATATATCAAGCTACCGTCCGTATGCGGTCGCATTCGGGGCATTCTCTTTCTCGCCGTTTGCGCTTCCAAACGGAGCAATAAAGCCCTTTTTACATACTTTCCGGCGAAGGTGTAGTTTGATTTGGAGTTTTTTTTTTTGGTAGACTTCGTTTGCTTTCTTCAACTGAATGGATTCATCTGTTCTCATTGATCGCCCTTACCGGCACTCGTGTGATTCCTGGGTGCCGTCCCTGGACCACGTTCGCCCATTTACCCGCGGAGAAAGGAAGCCCGCTGTGTGGTTCCCTAAATAATCCTCAAAAGCTCCCCATAACTGTCAGGTTCGGTTTGCCCCATTCATGAAGTCCAGAAACGTGATAAATGAATTACGCCTAATAGAGGCGTTTTGTGTGCGGAAACATGGCCATGATTTGGACATTTGGGACTCGTACGCCGGTGGACGTACAAGGGGTTGCCGCTAACTTCTTATCTTGGAGAAATAGACATCACCCTGGTTGAAAGGCTACCGTACAGAGCAGTCGAGAGCCCAGAAGGGCATCCAAGGTTTTGCGGCATCATTTAACAATCGTTTTGAGAGCTATTTTGATCGCGCTAAATCGCGCAACCCTTTCTTGATGGTGTACGATGCGAGCTGCCAGTGCACTTCGGCCGTACATTCCACCGAAACGGGTCACTTTCTAGGCTCGCGTAGTAGACATTTTATCGCATTGATACGAGTTCAGATATGTACGGAAAACGTGAACGCTACCAAACCGATTGTTTGACTCAATTCTATTTCATTTCTTTACTGCACCTTAGCTATTCCTTCATCGCATGCCGTGGCAGTGGTTCGAAAAGGGAAATGTTTTGTTCTTAAGATGCCTTTGAAGCGTCATTCGAGCAACAAGGCGGCCCACAGTTGCCCACAGAGTGCTGTAACGTAGTTCTCTATGCTTCCCATGCTCAATGAGCGAATAAATCACGAACTAATCGAATTACACAGCTTTTCAAAGGCGAGAAAACCGACTTTTACTGGTTTCGGAATCGATCGTATGCAGCAGGTTCGTTTGATGGAAAAGTGTAACAAATTGGAAACGACCATGGTGTGAAATGTTGGTTGGGAGCGATGACTTCAGTGCTTCTTTCGACCATTTCAAGAGGAAGTCTAAGTTTGAATTTAAGCAGCTGTAAGCATTTATTTGAAGTATTTTACACTAAATTTCATTCTTAACTAAAAAAAGACGTGTAAGGATTTGTTAAAAAAGGAAAGGTTGCAACTAAAGTGCGTTTCATTCATAGTTCAAATGTGTTTACCTATGGCTTCAATACTTGAAATATTTTTGTTGTTGAATAACTAAATTTAAAATTTTTAATATAAATTATTAGTTCAATCTTATCATTATGAATACTAAAATTTATATAAAACACCTCTTTTCCGTACAAAACTTTTTTTTATTCCTTGTGTGATTGTAGCGCAATTTAAAAACATAAATAATTAAATAACATTTGCTGGCTACCAACAACTAGTTAAGGAATTAGACCTTTTTTAAAAGAGTTATTGAGTAAATGATGGGTTCAATAACGCCATAAGTTAGTTATTTAACATTAAAAATAATTAAGCGAAAATATTTCAAGTAATGAACCAACAGGTATACACGTTCCTAATTTAAATTGAGCATCATTAATTAGAATGCAATCTATTGCTACATTTATTGAGGTCTATTCTGACTTTAGCATTAAAATGTTTGAATAGATACAATTTGAAGTGTCTATCAACAGAAATACAATTTGAACATATGATCGATTGTTTAAATTTAAAACTAATTGAAAATTGAATTGAAAAATTATAATATTAATCCTTATAATTTCCTGAGGAGTGTATCATGATGACATACATTAGTGTAACTTTAATTAAAAAATTGTTTGTTAACATTGACGCTTTGCTGCATAATGATCCCATCAAACAACCTGATTATTAGGACCTTCAACGACATTTTTTTTTACATTTGCTAATATTTTTTTTTTTATTTCGCTAGCTTATTTTCTTTGAACATTTTTACGGTGAGCTAGGATTATTTTAGCCTCGATACGTCAAAATTAATACAAAAAACTTACTTAGATCATCTTAAGCCCCTTTGATATTTGTTTAACCAAATGACAAAACTCCTGATCGTTCTTTATGGATAAAAAAAATGTCATAATATTCTCTAAGGGACAGATCGATAAGTGACCCATTTAAAAAACAAACTGTTATATGAAAATGCTTATGTAATGACTGTTTATGGTATGTTCCCCATTCCCACTCTTATTCCCCTAAAGAGACACACACGTTTGCTTCCATTCTATCTGTTCAGCTCGATTAGTGACCCAATTCTCATCGTCCAAGGAAGGGAACGTAAATTGACTTTTGACAATCAGCGCTCAAAGATAATCACCAATTCAGTGCGTTCGGTAGAACACATTTTCATCCAAAGACCTTCTTCTAACCACCGTTCAAGCAGTGGCATCCATTCGATGTTCCCTTCGGAAGAGTTTAATGAAATTCGATTAGATTTTTTCCTCCTAATTTTTTCCCTCAAAGAAGCATGCTCTCCCGACAGCACCGTGGCTGCTAAATTGTTTTCCTTTTTTCGGCTTCTTCCACAGCACTCCCTGTCCCTGTGCCTAGAATCGGTCTCCTGTGCTACCGTTATTGGTGACTTGCTTTTCCGAGCGTGATCGATCGCGAACCCAAAAATCACACGGCAGTACCGTTTCATTCCAAACGGGGCAGCCGGGAGCATATAAAAACAAACCAGACCACCGAGCCAGGTTGTGTGTGAACGAGACGCACACACACACACACACACACACACACACATGCGCACGAAATGACCTCACTGATCAATGTACACACATGTTTCCCAAACATCATGGTGCCTCATGCGCTAGCTGTCCAATATTCAAGTGATGGCCATTTCCTGCCGGCATCAAGCTACCGGCATAGCGGTGCATTTTAAACTAGAATAGAATTAAAACAAGCCCAGTTAGCCGTTTTAAATGCTTTTCCGATTGCGATCATCCGCGATGCTTCAAGGTTGAGACTGGAGGCAGCACTCTAGCGAGGCGTCTTAAAGCCGCAAATTAAACGTTTGATCTAAGGGTAATTAGCATACCCGGCTGTACACGGTGATGGGTGCTTCATCACTCATCGATCATCAGTTACCACGCTTCGATCAGAACACTTCGGCCACTTCGTTCTTATTTTACCAAACGGAAAGCCTGACCTTCTTCCCGGCCGGTGTGGTTTCATCGGCCCCGCTCCCACGAAACGGCCCGTTTCTATTAGGAGCGAAGAAATATAATCCTATTCCACGGCGATTACATTCCTTTCCCGGATCAGCACGGTTAATCACAGACCATTGATATGCGGGATAAGCGGGAAGATATGATTTACTTTTCCACGCAGTGTGCATTACGAATGAAACTAATCATAATATTTTCTACTTCTTGCGCAGAATCCAGCAAACGTTTCGAGCTAAACAAAAAAACAAAGCCACGCTAGCAGGCATCACCGCAGTTTCCTGTTACTGTAACCACCAGCCAAGAAGGGAAGCATTTTTGTGCAAAATGATATGAGCAAATATTCTTACAAGCACGTGTGAAGAAGTGAGGGAAGTGAACGTATGAGTTCGCAAGTTCACCGCTCGGTGCATCGAACCAACCATCGTCCAGGACAGAATGGAAGAATGTTTTTGTTTAATAGAAAAGAAAGGAAATTTATAAGGAAAGTTATATTTATATTAAATCCATACCACGCAGACCGCAGCTGGACGCTACGATGTACGATTTCCCTATCGACAGCTGTAGTAAACAGCAAAAAAGTTACATCATAACCCCCTGGAGTCCAACCATCGACCATCGGCAAGGGCCATATGCAAAAACGAACCACGAAGCAAATGGACGGATAGTGCAAATACTAGAACCGGACATTGCAAATTGATGCTTTCTACTTTATCAATGTGAAACGGTAAATTGGTACATTGCGTAATTTACTGCCCACTTGTTGGTTTGCCACGTTTGAATTGAAGTTCGTTTTGTTTCTTCAAGAATATGACGCTAGAATATTGCATTTTTATTTAAGAAGACTGTTGGGATAATCATAAATGAAGAAATGAAGCAAAAAGATATTATTGGAAATTATTTTTTTCCTATAGATCATCCTTTTCGTCCAACAAGCTTCGGTCAATAAACGTTGTTAAATAACAAATTAATAGAATATAAACATTTTTTTATTCTACCAGTATCTGTTATACCCTGTTATACAGTACGTAACACAACTTTAATACTATTATTTTTTAATAACTAAGAAAGTTGAAGTGCTAAATAAAAATGTTTAATGTTTTACTACGTTGAAGAAATTAAAAAATACATCTTCTTAATTGTTTTTACTTTTTTTGAACACTTCTACATATTTTTTTTCATTTAATTGAAATAATCTCCATGTAGCGTAACTATAAGGCCACGTACAAAAAACCATTGTTGGTGATGCTGATTACTATTTAACAATTCGGTAAAATTTATAATTAGTTCAGACGGCTCTCGGACATAGTACATTTGTTTTTTCTTACATTTTTTTCAAATTATTTTATTATTTTTACTCATTACTTTTAAGGAACATAATTTGCTTTAGATGCGTCATAACAGCGGAAAGCTAAAGACAAAAAATATTCATAACACTACTAAAATTAGCGAAAAATATAAAGGTATGTTAAAGATTTGTTATTCAGAATTTCCTCTGACCCA
>KI422945.1:0-27629 GCA_000473375.1 Anopheles culicifacies | reverse complement strand
TGTGTGTGTGGGTGGGTCGGTTGGAAGCTTCTCTCGTACTCTCCAAACCGATAAAAACAGCACCAGCAGGGCTTTTACCCTAAAAGATGTAAGCTCAACCCCCTGTCGGCATGCGACTGACAAAAGGAATCGGTAATTCTTTTTTCCCGAAATCGTAATTCGTGTTGTTCTTTCAAGATCTGATGCTCGGTTTCGTTTCGGCTGCTTTTCTCCATTTTCTTTCGAGAGCGGTATAGTTGTTCTTTTCCGCGTGGAACGATTTCCTTCCGTAGATGGTAGGTGAAGTTTTCCTACTGGATAGTTTCTTTTGTGGGGTTTGGATGGATTTTTACGTTGCCGGAGGGTAGGAACATAACATTGTGTTAATAATATTGAGATTGGAGTGCCGTGTGTTGCATGGAGTGGAACGCCTTTTGTGAGTATTTTGGCAGAATAGGGAAGAGCAGTAAGATAAATCTGGTTTCACGTAGTTTGGCGTTCGGCTAGTGGCAATAGTTATTGATGGAGTTTTGGCAGGATTGGGGATTATATTATAATTTCGTTAATTGCACGACACCGACACCAACTGGTTTATTGGTAGGTTGGTTAGTTGGTTTGTTTAAGCGCGAGACTAAGATTTGTTAGTCATTTGTCTTGATTTTGGCGAACAATTGTGAGATGGGAAAGACTTTTTCGCAATAGAATTATTATTGGACCACTCTAAGAAAGGTGCATGTCAGATATTTGTGGACGATAGACATACTGTAAAGACCCTTTTCAAAACTCATGCATGACTCTGAGTTCTCAAGTTCGTGAAAACCTGTTATTTTCTGTAAACTCTTCAAAGGACCTCTAAACTATTGATAGAACTGCTACAATTACTTTCTCTGTGAAGCTTTTGAAGCTTTTTGAGGCTCCAATAGGGTGATCACGTCACCAGAATTACTTTCTGGACCAATTCCAACATCTCTTTGAAAGCTTATTTAGACAAAGTGCTGACACAATAGTCTTTTACTAAAGCAAGAGTTCTTCGGAGTTTATGAAAGCTTTAAAATTTGAGACTAAAGACATGACGAACTTTGAAAACGCAGCTCAAAATTAAAGAACAAAAACTGAAAGCGGTCCTTGCATTTCCCAGAAACTATTGTAAAATACCGTAATGACTAAAACAAATCTTTACAAACACAACCTACCGAAAATTCGTCCCAAACTTTCACATTGTCAGATGCAATTAGAAGTTGACGGTGGCTGTCAAAGATTGCAAAGTTTTACAAAGCTCATTGTCGGGTTGCTTGCGAAAATGGAGACCCCCTGCGTTTCTTCCTCCGTCAAAGCCACCCACCCAAAATCCGGAAATGAGTCAGTCTCGGTCGGTGAAAAATGACACCACCGTATTCCTAAAACACACTGTCACACTGCTCTCGTTCGCTGTTCATGCCGTCTAATCTAATTGTCTCCAAGCGAGTTGGTGGCACACGAAAGCAGAAAGCACTTGCGTATTGCCTTGTTGCGCGAAAATTGCAGCCACAGGATCATTACTCTTCATTTTACATTCTTAGAGATCGCTCCGGTCTATGGGTCTCGCTAGAAGAGGCCCAACCTCAGCCCGTTGTGCTTGAAAAACTCATTAATTCACCTTGGCCACGAAATGGGTGCGGAAAACGCATCGTCTCCGGACGATTTTCACTTCATCTTCTGGAAACGCTGGAGCACCATCCAGGAAAGACCGCCCGGAATGGGAGGAGCGCGTTACGTTTCGCGTCAGTTTGCCGAAACACAGTCGTGGCAGCGTCAAAATGGGAAAATGTGATTTGTTAATTCATCAAAATGTCACACGCCGGCCTCAGGAACCGTGTGGAGGTGGAGTTCGTGATTCGCCCTGGGAAGGACTAATCACCGCTTTCGGTAGTGCTGTGAAAGACGTTCGCTTTTGGCACAAGACTTCTTAAGACTTTCCGGCGGAATTGCGACGGAGAGCGTGGTGAGGTACATTTGAAATCCCATTTCGTTCCATTCGGTAGTCCTCACTGTTCCTAGCTTTCCGTGATTAATCTTTAACTCAATGTTGACGGAGAAAAGAAAATCGCTGACTCTATTGAAAATGCTGTGAATTTAAAGATTCTTTTCATGTTGGAATATTAATTTTCCTGTGCTTTTTTCGTCTTTTCCTTGTCAGAATAGGGAGAAAGGTTAAGTCCTACCTTCCAGTGCTGAATGATCTGAACTCGTTACCGGATATTGTAACGTTCGAATGAATATGATTTTCGATAACCGATGTGAATCGATTCAAAAAGCACTTTTCTTTCGATCAAAACGCGGTCGAAAAGCCCTGAACTGAATGCAATCAACTGCACTTGCATTTACCACTCGGTTGCATGCACACGGTCGGGATTGGATCTCCTTCCGAGCTACTCCATCCGACCATGTTTTCATGTATGAAAAGGCACGGATTTTCGCTTCCAGTTCTATTCTTTTCTCGATCCTGATCCCCGCGAATGGTGCTTCCGAATGTGGTAAAGGTTTATCACATATTCAATGATGTTTCCATCGACGCCATGATGGGAAAAACGGGGCACATGATGGGTAGGAAATATTAAGTCACTCGTACTTCCTTTTTCGGGCGGTGAACGGTGTGGCGAGTCGCGTCTTTTGTCGTGTGAGTCGATGGATTGGTTAGAAAGATGAAAGAAAAGCGTTACTTTGAAGCGCACTATATGGTGAGAAGCTTTCTATTGAGAGCTCATACGAAAAAAAAAATGGGTGGGTTGGAGGGTTTAATGTTTGATCAGTTTCATGGTGATGCAGCTTCTGCATGATGCATGTATTCAAATTATTACTGCCTCATCAAGTCAGGTGTCGTAGGTCGTTAGGTGTCAAGCACTCGTGAAAGGAGGTGCGAAGGAGTGGAAAAGTATGCTACTTTTTCCTTGAAGCGATTGGATCTCAACCGAACAAGAAGTGTGTCTTTTGGCAAAAAGAAAAACGAATTGATTTATTTTTGAGTAGTTCGGAATTAATTTTAAAATTTAATTAATATTATTGCTGAAAAGCTGAGTATTTAAACTTTTACATAAATATATTAATGCTAAGAGTTAAACCTAACGTTCTAACCTGATCTAACGTCTTACACCTCACAAAGATCCTAGCAGTTTTATTAAAATATTCTTTTAACTTCACAGAACCATTTTCAGCATCAATCCGCTAATTACAATACGTTTATAAAGCTTTCTGTAACGACCACAACTCTACACAGGTGCATTCATCAATGTTCGGTTAGGATGCATTCGATGAATCCAAACCAGACAAAGTGAAGCTGCACAAAGATACAAAAGGCATCGAAATGCATTTCGTTGCCGCATGCATCTCTTGCGGCGTTGCTTCTTTTCTCACATTTGTACGCAATCATTTCAATTATGATAACTTCGAACCGTACCTGCACCGCATTGAAAGGAAGAAATGAAAAGAAAGAAAGGATCTTCGTATCGTTCCCTCCTTTTCGTATCTCGGTACAATTATTAGCAACGTTTCGTAACAAAGTTCGCTATTCAAATTATTATTCGTTTCGGTATGTTTAGTCCTTTGTGGGTTGCGTTTGCTTACGCTTTTTCGTCGTACCCGGATGGACAATTGCAACTGGAGTTGTATTGTCATTGTGCGGTTTCAAAATGAATTCTTTTCTTTAATCGAAAGCGAAGGGGAGACCGAAAAGTTCCTCCTTAGAATAATGGTGGTAGTATCGTTACCGAAAATGTTATTCAGTTTTATTTCCTTGTTTTATTGCTACATTTATGAATTCGAGTTTCTTAAATTTCTTTGATCAAACTATATTAAATTTGAAAGTCCCAAATGTTCTTCGAATCTTACATCTTTTTTCACAATTCTTTACACAATACAAAAAAATCCCCCATCAAATTACTGTTTGCGAACTGCATTCCGCTACACTCCTTTCGGCATGCAAATAATGAATCCTTCATCACACATCAAACGACCGGTGGATCATTTTAATATTTCATTCCAACCGTACGGCTCACCGGGCGCAATTCACAAAAGAAAAGGCTATTATTGGTCCCGTAAACCGCAGGGATGCACAGAGCACACGTACAGAAAGGAAACGCAAGAAGGAAAAAAAACCCCTTTGCTTTCGATCTTGCTTACCAATCACTACCGGTGCAGTAGCCTATTGAACGCCCACCGGGATGCTTTACCCCTTTCTGGCATGCTCCATACCGTTCGATACCATGGCCGAAGACACGGAGCCGAGAAACAGAATTGATTACAGCATAATCCGCGCGGTGCGGTGGCAAAGATGAAATCAAAGAAATTTAGCTCATGAACTTATCGTGTGAGACAAGCACGGCCGGGAACACGGCAGACACGGGAGGAATGTAAATATTAATAACAAAAATGATAAAAGCGAATACAAGCCATTATTTCTTCATCCGAAGCAGCAACAGCAGCAGCTGCAGTCGGGAGCACTCAAAGCTCCTGGAATACGAAGACAAACGCGTTCCAGCCACGAAATCGCGGTCACTTTTGTGCTCTTTTCGTCTTGTGTCTTTTGTTTTAGGGGGCATCCGTACATTACGTAAATCAAAACTTATCACAATTTTCGACAGTAAGTGATGGGAAGCCGAAATACATTCAAAATTTTTCTTTGCGCTTCAGAATGCTGGGAATTATCTTGTAAAGTCCTCGACCAAAGACACCTCTTGCTGGAGAAAAAAATGCAGTACAGAGTCCAACAACTTGTTTTTGATTTATAAGATCTTTTATTCAGAAATAATCCCGTCAAGTTATCCTTAATTGTCTTCTAAGAATTAAAAATATATGCTCCGAAAAGATAGGTATTTTGAAAGAAATTAAAGAGGATGAATCACATATATTACATACAATCACACAAAGCCGCTCCATCACCTTATCAGAATATCGTAATAGATGGATGCTCCCTGATGCTTTTCCATCTCCAATGCATCTTTCAGTTGATCTACTCGGTTCAGAACGTCACGGAAGCAAACGAAGCGAATCATCGACAATAATCCCCCAAACCTGATTCCTTTTTTTTTTGCAAGAAGAAATGGTAACAGACGGTTCTTGGCTCGTATTGATGGTATTAATAATTTTAGAATATATTAATGTCATATCGATTAGACGAGGCTTTGGTTGCAGAGGTAGATCGAGACTGAGGGAGATGAGCTAAATGTGGTGAGGAGTAGCAATTCCATCGGGAACTGGTCTAGGCCAAGCTTTGGATGGATTTGTCAATCTAGCCATCAGACAACTTCGTTAATGTTTCATTGTACATTTTCTCTTGACTGTTTACATTTGGCTCTTCTACATTCTGCATGTTTTCATGTCATAAATTAATTTTGCTACTGATTTTTAATTGTTGCAACTGTTTTTTGTTATTAAGTTTCAATTTTTATAAATTTAGGGTTTAAAATTTTAAATTAATGTTTTTCAATTATTTTTTCTTGCATTTTTTCTATGTTTTAAGCATCTTTAATCAACATTATCACTAGGTTTTCATATCGCTTACTTGTTTAATATTTACAAAAATTATTTGTTTTTCCTCATTCTTCAACATCTTTCTTTGCTACTTATTTTGCTCATTGTGAATGTAAAGCAAACATATGGGTTCTTTGCCAACATCTTTTAGTAGTCTGATAAACTTCCCTAATCCCTCCGAATGATTGTAGCATAAAGTTGCAAAACAACACACTGTCCTGGAAAGAGGATTAATGCTAAAAATAAATACAAATTCAAGAAAATACCTTGAAGAAGCACGAACACTCCACCGGCCCGGTTGCGTGTTCATGACCGTAGGACGCTCCAGCTCCATTCGATTCGTAATATTTCTTTTCAATAAATATTAAATTAATCCCACCCAACTACCGGTTTTTTGCCCATTAAACGCGGAGCATTGCCTGGCCAGGCTTTACTTTTTAATATGCCATCCGACGGTTGCTTCGAATGAGTCGTCGTCTACTGTGGTCTTGTTGTTGGCTAGACCTGCACGTTGGTCCAGCGAATTGGAAGAATGCTCACAACAATCACTTTTTCTTAGCCAATTCTTCCTCCCTTTCCATCTGACGATGCTCCAACACACCGTTCTAGCTTATGTTCGTGTGTCTGTATGTGTGTGTGTGTTTTTTCTTTTTCATTTGTTCGCCCATGTCCGTCTATTGGCGAATGTTTTATTACCACAGCAAAATGCTCTGTCCACCGCGAAACCGTTTGCGTGCCGCGAACAACCTTTGCGCATTGATTCATCGATGAAAGGCGCCACAGAAATGGTTTGGAAGGAGTGGCTCTTGAGGATGACGATGGAGGTGTACAAGGCAGATGGCTTTAATGTCGTTCGATGATTTAGTTTTACGGGTGATATAAACCATTCCCAGGAGGACACGCACGCACACATTTAGCAAGTATGGAACGGGGTAGCAACAGATTATGGACGGATTTCCACTGTAGCTAATTTGATTTCCTTCCTCGCCCAGCTCGATTGGTTCCACCGACCCCAGCCGGAGGATCGTAACGGAGCAACTTTTATTTCAAATTCCATAACAATGTTACACATTTTTGGTGAGTCCCACAGGGGCACATCACAATGGCGGGCTTCGTAGTTCAAGGGTGCGGCTTATTGGGTGATGGCTCGAAATCTTTGCATACCGTGTCGTGTTTATGACGGATGCGGATCGTTTGTCTGCGATGGGACGTACTGAAAACTTTTCGTTCAAATCCCTCCGAGGGCGGCAGTATCCGTCGGCTAATTATGATGTTTATTTTAAGCTGCCTTTTGTTGAGGAGCTATTCGCGACTGAGCGCGAAACGGGGTGGCCGATCGAATGCGGGTCATGGTCAGGTGGTGAAAAAAATGAATAGGAGCTGTCTATTTTCAGAGTCTACTGGTTAATGTTTAGTGATACAAAGAAGATTTAGATAGACACAAAGCAAATAAATTCAATTAACATTTAAAAGATGTTTAAAACGATTAATATTTTAGAACTTGCATGGTTAAGAACCAAGTGACTCTACTGTCTCTTTAAATGAATACTAAAAAATAAAAAAAGGTAATGATTTATAAGAAGAGTGATCTTTATTTAGATCTTCAGAGCCTGGGCTTAGAATTTACTGGCTTTAAAGATTTAATGAGATCCTTTGGGATATTATCATCACACCTTTCGGATTTACCCTCTTTACAATAAAACAAGTACATACAGTTGTTTGATTTCACTTTCGATATCTAAATTTATTTCACTTCATATTGCTTTATCCACGTTTGTTTCCTTATTTAACTTTACCGATCGTGTTATTCCCTCCGCCAGCGTTTTGGGGAGGGTTTGCCGCAAAGGGAAAATCAAAGTGCACCAGAGTAACTGGGGCCGGGTTTGTAACATACTGAGGAGAGTGTATTTCGCGAGTTGAATTCCTTTTCAGTTCCCTATTTTCATTCGTTCTATTTTAGAAAGGGGATTTAGACGTATGTTTCGTATTTTTTACAGACATTTATCGCTTTCATTGTTTCTGGCATTCATCTGCCTTTTTTGCTCGCGCTTTCAAAAGCTACAAAAATATGTTGTTTTTCCGAAAACAAATTAAATCATAAATCAACATGAGCTTTCCTACCTTTGCTTAAGAGAGACAGAGGTTTTACTCCGTTTAATACTACGAGTGTTTGTTTCGCATCAATTACATCAAGAAACGCAATATTTCTTTAAGCCATTTGCTGTCACAACAGTACAATTTTATACAAGGGAATAAAACTAAAGTGTTTCTTCTGATACTGTGCCAGTTTTTGAGCACCATCGAGCAGTTCGATTTGCTTAACGATTCTTGTGTCTTTTATTCGTTCCTCACATTCGTTAATTTGAAATTAAAATACCTCTAGCATTTCGCTTTTCACGTTTTGCATCTTATTGTTTTTTTTTTCCTTTTTGTTACATGTGTTCATTCTAAAAATGTATTCTTCTCTATTGCATTGATGTTTTTCTTCCTCTTTTTTCTTAGCTCAACGAACATTCATTTCATATTTTGTTTCTAAATGAAATTATGACTCCATTTTGCTTCTTTATTTTTCTCTGATTTGTATGTAGTTGGTGTGTTTATTTTTATGTTGTGTTACATATATCTTGTTTTCTCGTTTCACGTTTAGCAAAATTCATTCTTGTATTCTCTTTTATTTTCCTTATCGTGCTCATCTGCATTTCGTGTATATTTCATCTTCCTTTGGGGGACAGACTTACGTTACGTTTCATTTACTATAAGGTGCGTGGCATCGAATACATGCGGAAAGTTACGTCTAACGCTTGCACACTGCACCTTATCTCATTTATCTTCGGTGGGAGACAAAAATTCACTTGAAAACAAAGGAGAAATTGTCATCCTTGCTTGTCGTTTTAGGAACGGATAGCAACAAACAGATAAGCAAAGACAGCTTGGAAAATTACTTAGCAGATCATTTGGCAGGCGCCAAGCAGCTTCTCAGGTGCTAGAAAAATTGGGTTCACAGTTTCAGAGCTAAAGTAAGAGAAAATATAGAGCACATAGTCTTCCTTCCGATACGAAGGGAACCATTTGTTTTGCTTTCTACAGCCATATTTACACATATTTGAAGCTGGAGGATAATTTGGAGGATTGCATTCGCTTTTTGCAAAGAAAAGGTTTGACTTTTCACGACTACTTGCTCTATCGCTACTGCTTCTACGGTTGCTAATAGTTTCATGACTAACGCGAGACGATCATATTGTTTTATTTCTCTATTCCCATTTTCTTCGACATTCTGCACACTGTATCACATGTGAAAAGAGTTTCCTTTAGCTTTTCATTTCATTCGCTCTCTAAGTTCCTTCTTTGCCACTTTTCTTTTTGCATATTTTCAATGCTAGGATGATTTTTAAAAGAAACTGAAAGAAGGTAAGAAGGTTTAGAATAGAAAAAAGAAATCTATGATTAATACATAAGCAATAAAAGAAAACATAAACATAAATTAATACGCAACAATTTGAGAGGAAAATTCATAAAACAACAAAAAGTGAAAAGAAAGATTTGTGAAAGCAAGAAAACAAAAATATAATGATAAAAACATAAATATAATGATAAAAAATCTAAACATAGAAACAACATAGGGATCACAAATGAGCTAAAAGAGGAAAAAAATTGTCGAAAAAATAAGTCGAAAAAAAAGTCTCCATTACCATTTGGTCAGCTTTTTCTCAACACATCTATCCCACTTCACCACCCATCTACCGACTTCCCTTCGCATGCTAATCGACCACAAACGCTCCGGTTAATGTTTTATGTGTGGTTCAATATAAAGTTGAGCGATTTCTTTTTATGATTGTCTCTCGCGAGTTTGGTAGCTGACCGAAGGATAATGGACCATGGGAGATTAAAAACGAGTTACCCCATAAGAAGGACCGAAACTTAGGGTGAATATCCAAGGTTTACGGAACAAACGAAATGCTAAAAAGACTAGTGAGGAGGACTTGTGTGAGTTTATTTGCTTGCTTATCTACTTTCCATCCACCGCAAATGAAGCTCCACCCGTAACAGCTGCTTAGAAATACAGTCGAGCAAAAATCAAACAGTTTAACGTCGAAACCTAACGAAAGCCACTTCGTTCGTTCCTTCGGATGGAAGAGGACGGCTTTCGCTTTTTTGTTTTGTGTAACAGTATTTTACCTACATATGCGGTTCATTTCCTTTTCCTCCCAGCAGCTAGATACAGACACAGGTTGAGTGATCGATAGAGGGAGAACAGGAGGAAGATAAAGGTCAGGTAGGTTCGGTAGTTAGGTGTCATTTACCTTCTCACCACAGCTCGCTTTACGCATACAAACTACAAACGTTCCACGGCGGTTTTTAAAAACATTTGTTCAACAGTGGGCACAGCTCCATTCACAACAGACACGATAGCAAACATGGACTCCCGAATTTTCCAGCAACCCATCCCATCCCCTGGGAGCTAGTAGTGTGTAACAGTAGAACATAAAAAATAGGGTGGCTCTTTTACAATCTTTAATGGCGTTATGGAAAGCCATCAAAGTACCAGATCAGGACGCTGTTCCAATACACGCACGAAACACAGTTTCGAACAATACAAACACGTATTTCCTTCACAATGTTTCAGGGTTTTGTTTTCTAAAAGGACTTGTTTTTCTTCAACCAAACCCAGCACTCTTAGAGACACCGATACACTATTGTTATTCACAGTTTGTTTGCTGCAGTTGTTCTTTTCAATTTATTTTTTCTTTTTTTTTGCTTTAGTTAATAGCATGGCGTTTTTTCGGGTTTTCTAAATTACGCTACCACGATGACATCTATAATGTTTTGCACCATTCGCTACCGAGTGTACGAGAACATTTTTAGTTGATTTTTCTATTGTGTTTGTTTTTTTCTTACTTTTTTCTACTTAGTTTTGTTTTTTCTTCTTTATTTTTTTTATTTTCACGTTCATCTACAAACTTTTTTCTTTCTTTCATTTTTTTCTTTTTTTACAAAATGCGCTATTTACAAAAAAACATATGCCAGAAGGTATGGCAAGGCTATGTACAGTGAAAAGGGGAAAAGTGTTATCGCTGCTATTTGCTTCATTCTTTCCGCATCTTCTCTTTACGGTTTACGGTTTTTTGAATGTTTTGACACGGAGTTTGTTTGCTCTATATTTTATCTGTCTCGGTTTTGCTTCAATACATATTTTTGTGCGTATCCTTCTTTTATTTTTTCTAACCATATTTACGACACACTTTGCAGTTTTCTTTTACTTGAAAACTTCCCATTTTTTTCAGCACTTTTTACAACATTTATCAACTACTTGAGTTTGAAGTGAAATAAAAAAAGAAAAATATAAAAACAGATAATATGTCCACCTGGTGGAATACAAGGTAACCCCGGTAATCATTGCTTAGCGGTAAAGTTTTCCGGCACTGGACCGAAAAACGTTCATTCTTTTTGACCCCTTTCCCCTATTTTCCCCACGCAGCTTACCCTCACACATCCGGTTGCTGTATGTACAATCGCTCACAATCGTTCATCGAACGGACAACGCTCGTCGAATCTAGGACTCTTTGGTGATTGGATGCATCAAACAAGTGTAGGCAGGTTTTACACCGTCGCTATCCGGAATGAGTTTAGCACGATGATAAACAGCAGCGATGCGATCATTTTCGGTACGTTGGCCAATGGACGGAACGTGGCCAAACCCGCGCTCAGACCCATCGACTCCGTGACGGAGCTGCGGGACACTTTACTCCGGGCGGCGCCCTCTATCACGTTGTTGCTATCGATGTCGTCATCGTCGTCACCCGCCTCGACACCGGTTAGGTCGACGCTGGTCTCCGACTCCGTCACGTAGCGATTGCGGTTCTGGAAGAACACGTTGGCAACATTCGTACTTCCCACGAAGCTGCACGACCGGATCAGCTTGTACGATTTGGTGATGTTCGGTGCGAACCCTTCCAGATTTTCCGTCCCCTTTTCGGCGAGAAAAATATTGAGAAAACAAAGAGGGAAAAATGGAATTAGGATACAACCTAGTGACACAAAATACCATTACATTCATTGTGAAAAAAGATGTCTTGCTGAGGAGTTTGCTTTACAGCTAATAATTGCGACCATTGGTCTGGTGCTCGGAGGGAAGCACATTTTCTTGAAAAGGGAACATCTCCACAGACACTGTACGGTACGTCCACGTGAGTAAGACTTGCCAGGCAATAACTCAACGTCAGGCCGATAAATTCTGCATGGATTCAGAAGCCGGTGCAACATTCATCGACTGCCAGCTGGGTGCTTATCAATAAAATTTATTTCCACCCCTTCAATCCTACCCACACTTGAAGCTAAGCTGGCTTAGTTACCCATCCCGGAAATGCATAAACACATGCATACAGACATACACTTGTCCTTTCGGTGAAAAGCTTGTTTCTCGCAGGGCAAACCTCTAATGCATAAGGGGCTTTTCTCGGTGTAGAACTATGTTGCATTTCTCCGTATGCTTCAAACGCGCCTGTGTGTGTGTTTGGATGGTTGTATATATTGCATTCGATCGGAATGGAATTCATATCAAGCGTAGGCACGAAAGGCACAGGAAACACGAAGCAGGCAAGAATGAATAAATTTTGCATGAAGCTGCGTGTGTACTACTGTCCGGTTACCGATGGCTTCCTAGATTTCTGCTCCGAGCAAGGATACCGAAGCGAAATACGGAAGGATTGCACCGTATATATTTCATTTATTTAAATCAAATTTGTATTCCTTCGGTTCGGAAGCATCGGTCCGTTCTGCAGTATGCACGAGCAGGAGCTTTAAAGTGCGGATCGAACCGTAAGCGAACAGTGTTGTTTGCTCCTTTTTTCTCGCACACAGACCCTTTTTAAATGAATGCTTTTTCATTTGCATCGTCTCTCGTACGTTAATTCCAAGGATTTTGTTGTTTAATTTGTTTTGATTGAATCGATCGATTTGTTAGGAGGTTGATGCGATTGAGGCTTCTAGTAGCATGGTAATGCTCGGAATGCTTTATCATGTAGAATAAAAGGGCAATCAAACGAGAATTGAATTAAGCCTTTAACTGCTTATGTTATGCATTAATTAATAAAGGCTGCATATTAAACGCCGTAAGCTGTTTCTATGTCTATTTATATGTAAAACGCTTGAGAATTCTTCAGATTTATTGAAGAATCTTAAGTCTTCCGAAATCTAATCGCAACTCTACATAATCCTTAAGACATTGCGTCCACAATACTTACCGGCATTGGTTGGTTCTTGGCGCTCCAGCACAATGGTTTAAAGGAGCCTCTTCTAGTTACGTACTGAAAGCTGCGGAAATTATTTCGCCAGTCATACGAAATCAAGCGCGTCTCGAGAGTCATCCCGGAAAGCTCCGGAGGTGATGCGATCCGCACCGGATTGGATCCTCTGTGGAGATGATAATGAAACATGCTCTTCTGTTACTTCCAATGGCTCTAGGGACATTAAAAACAGATTCGACTACTTACGGCACGAGCTCATTGATGCCGAGCGAGTTAATGACGGTGGGTAAACTCGGCAGTGAGTGACACGTGGTGAGTTCCTTCTGCCGGGGGTAGTATAGTGCCAGCACCAGACAAGTCTCCTCCCGCGTCGTTAACCCGCCGAGTGTGATAGCGGCCCGGGCAGAACTATCGTAAATACATTCCGCTATAAGACGATCGCCGGGAAGAACTCGTACCGGTGCAGATAGTCGCCGGTACTCCTGATAGTTCCAGTCCGTGTTGCGATCATGCGCGATCGGAAGTAGTTCTTCGCGATGGCGAATTTGTCTCAGCTTGATCTGACGTCCTATTTGATGCGTTCGCATCATGACGGCGAAGATGTGGACACCATCTCTTGGAAACGCCCGTTGGGTGCACTCACCCACACAGTGACCCTCCGAGACGACGTGTTCCTGTCCAGGTGGGATGATATGCCGCCAGTT
Source organism: Anopheles culicifacies (assembly GCA_000473375.1). Lineage (NCBI taxonomy): Eukaryota > Metazoa > Arthropoda > Insecta > Diptera > Culicidae > Anopheles > Anopheles culicifacies. The sequence continues at coordinate 14,197 of KI422945.1, read as the reverse complement.
CGGATCCATACCGACGGAAAGAACGCCAGCGTCCTGTTCTCGGAGCGTGCTGGTGTAAAACAACCGCAAACCCGAGTTGTCCACCATAGCCTTCGGTTTTGGTGGCCAGGTGTACTCGTTGGCGGATAGGCTGTAGTGTGTCTCCATTAGATAGAACCGTGCCTGATTCGACTCGATCGGATACCCCACTTGGCTGGGAAAGGAAAATCCCTGGTAATGACAAAACAAGAAAAAATATAAAATTAGGTCATGAAACGAATTTGTTAAAAGGTCCTGAATGGCAATACATTGAAGACCAGTCGAACCAGCGGCTCTATTAAAAAACAATAACCAAGAAAATTTATTTATTGCCCAACCGAACCAAAATGAACCTTAAAACATGTCCAAATGGTAGTAAGTTCCACCCCACTTTCTTCTCCACCACCATGGCACACGGTTCACACAAAACAAAAAACAAAGCAAATAACAAAAGTCGTAAAAATATTGATAGCACAAGCGGCATAGCGCCAGGCCTCGAAACAACAGCGGAAATATCACCACAGCGGAATCACCCCAATCGGGAGCCCCAAAGGAAACTTCCCGGGGTCACGGGAAACCAATACGCGCGGAACATGGTGAAATTGTGTATGTGTGCTTCTGTGCAAATGTTTATAAATAAGCCCGAAAAACATACATTTTTCCGGTGGAAAACAATGGAGCCCGGTGGCAAGCATTGAAATGGAAGAAAACTACCGGGAAAACAGTGCGCGAAAAACAAACCGCTTGCCAAAGGTTTCTTCTTCTTTAACCACGCTCGTGAATGGTCCGATTCTCTCTAGCACGCTTTTTTATAGGTTTTTGATTGAAATCCATAAAGTTTTATGGTGGAAAAGGGATGGCAGGAGAAGAAGGGGAAAGTGGGAAAAGAAAAACAGGACATAAATATGGTATGGTAACCGATTTACTACGCAGCATGACGCTTGCCGGTACCACACAGGCGGTTGGAAAATCGGGAAGGAAAATGTGTTTTTCTTCGTTGTTTTGTTTTGCTACGATCTCGTTCCAATCGGAATTTAGGTTTCTTGTGCCAAAATAGCAATGAAGCGAGGAAAAACATCTCTCGGCTGGTAGGTCGCAGGTGTGGTCGCCTTGTTTTCCACGGTTTCAGCCTGTAAATGGTTCCATTTTCAGGTGCAGGATACGCACGCAACCCTAGCACCACCTTTGGCCTCCTTTGGCCTGCTTTGGCCTTTTCCATTTTATGTGTTTCAATTTCATCGAACTGTGTTTCTGCTCACTAATTGACGGTTGGGAACGGAGGACGGTTAGGAACTCTTTAAGGAACGCGAACATGATTGTGGTTTGATTTGTTTCTTTGCTTATGGACGGTACCGAAAGCATGACAATGGAAGGAATAGACATTGACCAAAGGAAGGTAGAGGTTCATCATAAAAAATATCTTTCTGCCAAATGAAATATGAGTTTGATGCGTTTATTTTTATTGCCCTTTTGTCTAGTTTTGATTACTGTTAATCAACTCCAAGCCAACGGCACATTTATCCCAAAAAATAACAGCATTTCAATAGAAATGGTTGTTTCTTCTTCATGTTTTTTACGGTGTGCATTCATGTGATTGGGATGAAAGTTGATCACGAACACTGGTTGGGTCACCTTTTATTACTTCGAAAAGTAATTCAAAACGGAGCAATAAATTTTGAACAAACATCGCCAATTTTCGGGACCATATATTAATGTTTATTTATTATGAAAATTGCTCCTTCCCGCTAATTCTATTTTTGGCTTGAAAATCATATCATACCATCATTTATATCCTTACTTTAATGATTTGGAATCCGCTTGTTCGCAAATTGATTTGTTTGAGTTTTTTTTTATTTAATTGTTTATTTTTAAAATAAATCACTTAACTTTTCAATCATAAAATCTATTATCACATTGAATGAAAACTATGTTGCATGTTTTGTGATTTGATTGAAAGAGGCATTCATTCTACAATAATCCCCACTCGACAGTTTGCCGACAGTCAATCAAGAGCTAAGCGAACTTTTTCATTGCTGAAATATTAAAACCCCCCTAGGAAAATGTTCTCCTGTCACTGTGTAACGACTTACCTCCGAACCGCGCGTCCATGCGGCCACGATCGAGTTGCAGGTCAGAATCGATTTATCCGCCCGATAGCACGGGCAACCATTTTCACGTGACATAATTTCCAGCTCCGGCGATGAACCTTGACACTCGTGCAGTATCATGTGATAGACGTAGGATGCACTCGTACCGGAATCGAACACCGGCTCATACTGCAATGGAAAAGAAGAGAAGAGCAAATCAGAAACGACATGATAAAAACAACAGTCAAGGACAGTGGTGACCTTCCGCGTTGTGATTGATGTTTAATTTCGTTTGTTTAATTTCACAACCTCCCTCGGTCGAAGGTTCTGTCGTTGGTAAAACCTTCTATCAGTGTATCTGTAGACCACTCAACAAGATCCGGACGTTTTGCCTTGCACCAGAGCTCGGAGAAAAATCAAATAAACCCAAACGAGAAACATCAAACGGTGGAAAACCCGGTTCCGGGCAAGGGCACGATACATTTTTCCGATTAATTACATTTTATTTACAATCTGTGCACCAAGTGCAACGAGAATTTAAATACACATACAGTCCATAAACATCTGGACAGCTCTTTTAAAGAGCGATCTGTTAAGGGCAAAGCTGCTTTCTGCAAAAAAGAAAACAAAAAAAGCAGGAAGAGAAACAAACAAACCTGGAAAAGCGGAAAACCCCGTCCGCTTGTCCGTGAAGGGAAAATTTAAAACGACTGCAAATAACGACACAATTGATGTGAGGGATTCATTTCACGGCAGGGGCGTATCGATTTGCATTTTTGTTTTCCCAACGATTTGGGTGGATGGGAAACTCGCTAAAGTAATTTAATGACACAACAGCGGTGTGTTGGGAAAGCACTCGTTTTCCTTTTTTCCCCGTACAGATCGGACGTTCGTTCGACGACGACGACGTCAATTTGTGACCGGTTGCATTGATGCTGGTGCCATCATTTGTCGCGTTGTTCAGCGACAAATCGTGTACGTGAACGTATAAATTGCAACGGTGCCATTTAAAATGGTACAACACTGTCACATATACCCACACACGGAGACGAAATGTGAGAGAAAAAAATAAAACAAAGCAAAAAGGCAAAAAAAAATAAATTGATCGCATGTAGAGCTAAGTAGAAACATGGAAGATTGAAAAGACATAAAACAAAATGCACATTAGAACGAAGTAGCAAAAAGTGAACAACAGGGAGATAGGTAAACAAAAAGCGTACGTCAAGTGTTTAAGCAACGAGCAATCAATAATTAAAATGGAACCTATTTAAACGATATTGTTATCGAGCCGAATACGAATCGAGACCGTCAGTGATTTGCAATAGTTTTTCCTCTGCTCTATGCAGTTAGGAACGGAGAAAAACGGAATGGTTTAAATGAAACAAAGAATGAACTCTCGCTTTAGCAGTAGAAAGGAAACAAACAAAACAAAACAAAAAACACAGGCAATGACACAAAACGTCAAATGAATTCTAGTGCAAAATGCAAAAACTTCCCCAAGTGTGGAACAATAGCACCGGGCCTGTATGTGTTTGTGTGGAGGAAAATGGATGGAAAGCGTTTTTTTTCCATCCCCGACCGGAGGGCATTCAAATTCAGGCCACTAGAGGATGATAGGGAACACAGCCACCCGCACACACATACGATCAGACGACTTCAGTGCTTCGAGCTTAAAGCCGGCTTTTTCGCATCCCGACGGTGAACGAGATTGTGGATGGGAAAACAAAACGAGGAAATTAAATTTAACGGACAATCGTTCTGTAGCGACAATGATTAGTCTCGTGGGAAATCGTACTGTTGGGTTGGGTGCATCGTTTGCAGATATTTTAACTGTCACCACGAGTGAACAGTGAAACCAAATGAGTTCGATAGGAATGATCAATGGTGGAGTAAACAACGTTGATAAACGTATGCAACAGAAAAATAGGTTGATTTATTGTTAAATTCTTTAAAATATTTTACAAACAGTTAGACACATTTCCGAAACACCTTGGAGCTATTTCAACATCACGGAAAAGAGTGTTTTTATTTAATTTTCATCAGTAGATAACAAACTATTGCTTGTTTATCGCACCTCAAAAACAAGCGTTACGCTATGTTACGGAAGGTTACACACCGCGACAAGGTTAGTTAAAATAAAATTAACATTCAATTTCACATTTCATGCCATGTTTATGAAATAGGCAGTGCAGGAAAGCAAAAAATACACAATGCAATTGTCGTTTGCCGTCAATGACAAAAATTGCAACCGTATGCAACTGCACCATAGCGCACAAGGGTAATGCGGTGTTGTCATATTGCAACATATGCAGCACGCCTATTTTAAAGCACACGTGGTGTTTAGGTGTCGGCGCGGTGGCTTTCCCATTTTCCCAGTACGCTTTTTTCAATATTTACCCACGACAAACCGAAAACAGTTTGCCGGTTTTGCAAACGTTTATAAATTTCATGCACTTTCCTGTCAACCGTTTTTCTTCTTCATCACCATCAATAACTGTGGGCCCCAGACTGAACGGTTGCACACTTGTAACCCGCCAACTGACGCTCGTTGCAATTGCAACCATGAGAAAGTGTGATAACAATGGACGCGTGTTTTTTTTTTTCACTTCACTCCCAACTTCCTGGGGTGAGTTTGGACGGATAAAAAAAGCTGTAACAATGTCGGAAGTGAATCGACACTTTCCGTTACCTAACCCTATCCCATTTTGCAGGAAGTTGACAAATAAACTAAAACTTACAACATTCATCAAGCCGACTCACAACTCTCCCAGCACAGTTTTACACTGGGAACACATTCAAATATCTGCAAATCAATAAAACAAACAAAGATATAAAGCGACGGTGTAGTGATGGAGCCGGAGTACCACCAACATGCCCATCAATTGTATGTAATAGTTGGAGAGCATATTTGCGCGGTGTCTTTCGTGTAGTTCAACTCAACTGCATAAGCTCATGTCGCTGGTGTTGGTTGCGCAAGCATGCTTCAATGGTGGAGTAACACTTTCATCGTGACGAAAGCCTCGACTCGACGACGATTCAGACCGAACGCAGAGTTGCGTGATGAAGGGCAAACCATTTCATTTGAATGTGTTGTTTAACGGGTGTAATTGTTGTGATTTGTAGCGTCATCGAAATCAACACGTTTAAGAAGAGATAAAAAACCGAATGGGAACGAATTGTAAGGTGATTGTGTGCTTATAGCAGTATGACGAAATATTAGAGTTTATTATCAAACATTACATTATTTATGAGAACGCCACAAAAGAGAGACCTTGTCGTATATGCAGTGGCTGACCTTTTTGTGGATTGAACGGGCAGGACCAAGGTTTGAATCCCCTTCCTCACGTCGGGAGGCAACCAGACTCTAAATCAACAGTCACAAGGCCCTCCAGAGCTACTTGGGGACTTGAAGTCAGCCCATAAAGCCTTCGATTAATCCTTGGAGTTCTAGTACATAATATTAAAAAAGGTCCACTTTATTAATATTTAAAAGACACTTTTGGTCAATTCTGCACGTGTAGGTGATAAACGGTTCCAAACAAACGCTTAGCAAAATAGTTTTTAATCTAGCAATTGCTTTTCTCTGGACGGTTTTTTTTTTTTTGTAAAAACTTGCACCATGCATGCATGCTTGCATGCCATATTCATGACTCTCCAATGGTTCCACAACAAAAGACAAACATGCATGCAATTCACCCCGTTATTCTCCATCGCAATCTCGTCCCATGTGCAAAAGACACAAACAAAACCGATTGAGATGATGAAGCATACAATTATGTATGACAACGATCAACTAACCACCCGGTTCCTTCGCTTCCCACCAAGGAATCCACCGCACAGGTGGCAAGAGCCAGAGCACACATGACCAGGCGCTTTACCATTCTGCCCAAAACGCTCTGACCGTTGGGAACTGCTCCGGGAGAATGACATTTGCACCGAACGACGACCGGCAAAGGACGGTCTGTTTTGCCAGATGATGGGTGTTGTTTTAAGATAATGGCGTTGCCTTCAGTTCATTGTGTTCGTATTCTGCAGCGTTCTTGTTTTTTTGCGTGCCGAGAATTGTGCTCAGCATAGCCAGCGAAGGATATGTGTATTGCCACCCGGTTGACCATCTTCATCTACGGCGTATCGGAAAGTTCACCGGAGTATGCCACTGTACGATAAAGACACGAAACGGCTTGTGCTCTTTTCATGGGTCCATGTGGAATCGTGAAGCTGCACTGGGACTGAGCTAGAAATTTAGAAGCAATGCAATCCAGCAAAAAAAAACCCTACTCACGCAACCAACATAGACAGGGAAATGCACCACAACGGTTGAAAGTCGAACTCGAGAACAAATGGTCGTTCCGTCGAAGGAATGGCACCAAAATCTCAGCCCACCATCCCTCCAAGCACAGATGACGATAATGGAGCGAGTTTTAGTGATTTCGATTTTCGCTGATGAGTCGACATTTGCCAAGTGGACAAGAACTTTTCCCTTCTGTATGTGCCTGCTGTGCATGTCCCGATGGTAGAGCTTTGGCGCAAAACTTGCAATCAAAGCGAGCGCAGTGTTTGTTAAAAGCATTCTTTGAATTGCTTCCAATTTGTGAGTTCATCCTTATGTCGGCGTTTCCTTCCCATAACTGTCATCTGACCCAAAAGCAGGCAGAACAGCTGTAGTCCGTTATGGACTTTATGGCCCCAACCAAATGACGTTGAAAGCTGTGGATGAATGAAGACAATCTTCGTTGAAGTCCTTTTTTTTAATGAAATGGATTTGATTATTTAATAAAGTGAAACAGATAGTAGCAGACGTGCTGACCTGCCCGAATATCTCACAGGACACTGTGTACGTGTGTTACAACTGATGTGGTTCAACAGGTCAAGCAAAAGGGGTAATCAAACTTTTGCCTTCCTTCGCTGCTTGATTGCAGCCTTATAAATAATCACGGTACATCGGGAGAACGTCCCGTTTTGGGAGTCTAACGAACGGCTACAGAATACGTAAAGATCTTTCGAAGCAAAAGTTCAGACTCTCGTCCCTTAACCAGATAAGAACAAATAAACTTCTCCTGTAAGCATTTTCCATCCCCGGACGGGCTTCCCGGCTTTCGTATCTTACAATGGTGGACACTGAAGCTCTGGAGTGTACGGGACACACAGAACTAGAAAGATAAATAAAATCTCCCGTTTACAGTCATCAGCAAGTTTTGGAGTTGCGCCCAGAGCAAGTGATTTTGGCGGTTCGTTAGGCCGTTTCGATTGGAATGAAAGTCGGGCACACACATTAAAATAAACACAAATACATACTAACTTACCCTAATCAGATGATGTTTGCGATTGATATCGTTCAGCTTGAACATCTTGCACCAGTGCAGAGTGCCGTCACCCTGCGGCAAGTTTACGTCCTGATTGAGCAACTCCATCGTCCGAAGCCGTGGATCCGGCTTGAGCGGTGCCTGGTTGATCCGCTGGGTTAGGAACAGTGAGCGGGCCTGCTTGAATGCCTCGACCGGATCGGGAAGACTGCCGGCCGTGTGTGGCTCCTTGTTGTGGTACATATAGATTACACGCATCGTGTCGTTCTGGAAGTAAATTTGAGAGTTTTTCGTTAGAATTCATTACCAAACAATAAATGATAAATCTGTGGCGTTATTCCAATTCTGCTACTATTCTGTATAGCACCCCAATAGTCGGACAACAAATTGAAGAAGTACTTTTATCTCCTCACTCTCCCTCTTCAATATTTAAAGCAACTCTCCATTAACTGAAACTTCTTTCCAGCGAGATAGTGAACAGGCTACTCCTTAAGAGCGCTTACCAGCGCAATCACAACAATGCACCCCAATTAATTGCCGAGATAAGTGACCCATTAAGATAATTGATCGTCCGGTAGGCGATATAGCTCCGGGTATACTTTGGCAACGGAATATGGACGAACTTTTGCCAAAAACTGGCCATGCAACTTGCACTTGCAATCGAGGTTGACTGTTTTATCGTTTGCAATCCAGATTATGCCGAAGTGGTACCCAAAAGTCTGGACGAGCTTTCGGTTTTCCCAGGAGAATCTCAAGAACAGTCCCGAAACAGCATGCTGTTATGATGCTTGTTGTAGTTTCAACTACCCAAAAAAGCAATAAAAACACAATCCCCGAAAAACAGGGAGCTAACCAAGCTTTTTTTTTATTGCCCTGAGAGCTCATTCTGTTGGTGACAGCAAGTCTCCCGAGCGAAACCTCAATGTCTTGATCTAAAACTGGTGGTCATTGTTGAGATCGTTCAAAGCCGCACCTGGCCGCATCAAAGAGCAACCATATTAATGTGCTTCCGGGCTTTAATCTTGACACAATCTAAAGGCTCCACACGTACGGGTACGTCTTTGGCACACTTGGAAATGTTGGCCAAGTTTCCGCCACTGGCAAACGGTCGTGCGTGTGTGAGTGAGGGTTGATTGCTTGGTTGCTGCAATCGGTTTGGTTATGGTGGTTGTGTTGCTCAATGAGCTTTATCCCCCGAAGGGGCAAACCACTAGGTTGCCAACGATGATGACCACCAAAGATCCGCCGGCGACTAAACCGGTGTGCATATGACGTACATGACGTTGCTGCCATTGCGGCGACCAGTGTGATGAAATCACGCGCACGTTCCCGACGTCCGGCTTGCTGGAATGCAATTCATTTCTGACCAGCAAAATGCCCGGTGGCTAGGGTGAGACGACACCCTTGTCCGGCGGTCCATCCATCGGAAGACATCTAGACAACTATTATCGGTGTGTCCAGAAGTGATAGGCAATTGACACCGTCACCATCGTTTCCATTTCGTCGTCATCATCTTCTGGCGTGGACGCTGCGGTTGAGCGTCGCTGTAGTCGTAGTGATGATTGCAATCTTCCGCTTTTCCTACCTCTGTTTTCATGCAAGCCCTCGCTGCCCGAAAGGAGCGCAAACCAATTGCAATTTAATTGAGCGCACGTGGAGCATGCTGATTACACGAAGCTCCGAGTGCTTGTATCGAGAGCCCTTCCCTGCAGGCAATTTCGGTCCTACTGTGTGCATTGCTCGTCGTCTCAGAAGCATTACCGATCGTAGAACGAAAAGTCAACGGTGGTAAAGGACGAACAGGGCGCTAGTTTTTTTGAGAGCTTAAAGCTTAAACGTCGACATCCGAAAGCCTTAAGACTCATAAAATACAACCACCGGCTACATGGGCAGGATAGGAGATAAAGCGGTATTTATTCTACTAATTGGCTTAAAGTACATCCCCACGTCGGGTGGCTTTTGCGAATGCGCCATCCTTGTACCCTTTATGGCGCACCTCCGACACTGCACTGCAAGCCAAACCGGCATCAAAAAAGCTGCTGCTTCCCGCCCAGAGGCACACCACAAACCGAATTACGTTCTAAAACTTACGGCAAGAAAGACAAAGTCAAATCGAAACGAATTCAACTTACACCGATGTAGTCCTCTTCACTCCAAACAGCGTGCGCCATCTCCTAGCATGTCAGCAGTAGTTGGCAGTAGCAGGTCGCTGACGCCTTCGACCTGGCTGCTGCTGCTGCTGCTGCTGCTCGTGACACGGAAATTGATTACAAAACCCCCAAGAGCGAATCATGTTCGCGGTGGTGACGTCGGTCGCTTCTTCAACTATCGAACGCAAAAGGAAATTAATCGAAACGGAACACAAGAGAGCGACACAGCGACACAGAAGTTTGAAGGTTGCAATGAGCTGCTCATCCTGCCTCCGTGCGACAGTTTTCCTCCCGAAGGACAATGAAGGAGCTTTCAGTTTTACGAGAAAGAGAAACGAACTTTCTTGCAAGTCTTCACCGCCATCGTCTCCCGTTCCCGATAATTGACAATCGATTTCTTTGTGCTTTCTTACCATCTTTATCATGCTGGTAACGGTGTACCATCAGCAAACGCAAAATGGCAAAGGAGGAGAGCTAAGGAGAGGAAAATATTTTCAAAGAAAAGAAGCTTCTTTCTAGACGATGAACGCAACCATCTTCCCATAGAAGGGGGTTGAGTCAGCTCGCTTTTGCGTTGCGTTTAGCACGCGATAGTGTTAAATGAAAAATTGTCATCACTTTTTCACCAGTCCATTCGGACGTGGGATGTTTCGATTGCTCAGCGAGTTCATCGTTTTGCTGTGAAATTATCGTCCAATAAATTTTCCTCAACGATTAGGCGTTCTAAGATTCTACCTTAGGATTCTAAGGTACTGAAGTTACTCTTTTATTATATTAAATTGCGCTTTTGCTCCTTCTATTGAACAATCTTCACGATTCTCAAGGCAATTCTCTCCCCGTACCATGGGAACGACTTCATTTTGGTATCGGTTGGTCTGATCGATCACGGTCGATAATTAGCGAAACTAGAAGCCACCGTCTGTAAGCAAACCAAGACACTCGCCATGAAACCCCTAGAAGGTGGTCTGTTGTTGGCATGATTGGCTGCCGTTCTTCGGTGGTTGTGCCGGTGGAAGCAATTAACGCATGAAGCTACAGCGACTGAAGTTGAAGTACATTTTTCAACTTGCACATCGACATCTAGATGCACCGTGCAGTCATCGTTGTTCCCATGCCCACAGTGAGAAGCTTTCGTTTTTCTTCGTTACTGCAAAAATGATCATGATGATGATGACGATTATGGTTGCGAACGACGCAATCACCCAGTATCCTCCCGAGGCTCGGTGGCCTTTCTCAGCAATTTCCCCGGAGCAATTGTTGGAGTAACTCGTACACGCACGCTCTAACATTGCACAATTGCAAACGGTGTACTATTTTTCTTCCTCCCGAGGGCATCGCGATGCATCGCGTAATGTTACTTAAGCCCCGCAGCAGGAAAAGCGAGAAAGAGCGAGAGTGCATCTTCGACCTAGATGCAAAAGTGTTTTCCCGAGTTTTCACGCACACATTCACGCGTGTTATTTAATCCCAACAAAGCGCAATGCATAATTATCGCGGGCCGTTCTCGATCCTGCTTCAGGGGTTGGATTAGATAGGGAACGCGCCGGAAAACTCGCTGATTGAAAGATAATCACATACACGACGTGCCGATGGACGGAAAATTGCCGCTTTATGGATTTTAATTACGCACCGCGATTGCGTTTTGTTTGCGCTTTTTGGAACTCGCACACCAGGCATACCCAGACCGGTGGGTGGTATAATCTTCATAACGTTCCGTAAGCCCGCTTTACGGTTAGTACTGCTAGTGGCACGTGGACTAAGATAAAACCGCATCCTATAAACCGCACACGGCTGTAACGATCGGTTACCGCGAAACATTCAAACACCTATTCGTTTACATCGGTTATGTCACCCGCTTACGATACACATGTACTTGTATGGGGACATTAGCTGCAAAAACACTACCAAAACCATAAACACGTGAGATGGTGGTTTTGTGGGAGGTGAAAATTGTAAAACAAAAGGCAAAATCAAACAAACTAAACAACAGCCACCCGCCCTGCACCGTGTGTCCCAACCGCTGAAATAAATGAGTTCTTGATGGAGCTCCATAAATGATTGATTACATTCAAAGGTGACCGTATCTACCCTTGCCACCCGGCTCTCTTGTCCACCGACCGGCCATTTATCCTAATGGTATCGATTTGTTGGGACATCATTTTTTTCTAATCTAATCGCACTGCACGTTGTCACACGGTGTACACATTGTGAACGAATTATGGAAATGAGCAGTGGCCTGCGCATAGAACGCTGATTAATTATGCCTGATAGGAAAAATCTGTAGATGCGAGACTGTGGATTGGCGTCGGTAATAATAGCCGCTCTTCCATTTTATTGTGGTTTCGGTTTGGATTGTGTTTTAATATTTTATGTAATAGCAGGTCAGCTTAATTTTTGTTCGCGTGTGCTCCGTAACCATTAGTGTATCGATTAACCGCTATTATCGTGCATATGGTTTTGACGCTTAGATTAAATTAGGTACAAACGTTTTATAAATAAACGTAATCAATCATCTTTTTTCTTTAAAAAAAACTGGATATGATGCGCAAGAATATATTTGTAATATAAAGCCACAATTATACCAGTTTTAGTTTGAGGTTTGTAACGCCATTAGAACGACACCAAACAATCAAACTTAAATTATATAATAAAAGTATTGGGAATTGTTTCTACAGGCTGAGAAATTCTCAACTCAAAACGCTTGTCGGGTCTATCGAAGCTGCGATTGTATAAAGCTGATATAGTCCCACATATGCCACATACATAAAGATTCACATATGCCTTTGAGACTTGGACTTTATCCATAGCTGAAGAAACCCTCTTAGCCACGATCGAGAAGAAAATTCTCAGAAGGATGTTGTTCTCCATATGTGTTGAAGGATGATGAAGTATCCGTTATAATGACGAGATCTGGAGGGCTGGTCACGTCATGCAAATGCCACCGGACAACTCATCCCGAGTAGTCTTTTTAGTCAAGATGCCAATCCCCAGAACTTTGTAGAATACTTTAGATTCTGACTGATTCTTTTCCGATTATATCTATTGAAAATTGAAGATTATTCTTTGCATAATGGTGGTTAAAATCAGGTCTTGATCTTTACTTTTAGTTTCATCTGGAAATGTTATAATTATTTTTAAAAAATCGTTTATTTTTTCATCTTAACGACAAATACGTAGAAAATGTCAAGCAATTCAGTTTTATATTCATCTCCAGTTTTTTTTTACTTTCCATCTTTAATAGCACATTTGCTACCAATGGATAGACAATTTTCGTTTATCATGCATTATGTCATTATCAAAATAAAGCAATCTCTTTCATGATGCGGAAATCTCGGCCTGATTGCGCAGCGTAACAGCCTCCCATTTAAAGCCATACCCAAAATCAATATTTGAACGGTTCTCGTGTGCAAACATCCTTCAAACCGATAGGTCGATCGATCTGTACGCATTTTACTTCGCTCGACTGACGAACAACCGACCGAACAGCGGTGAACGATTTGTGATTGCCTTTGCAGCCAAAGTCGCGGTTGAATTGTTTCGTAAACAACCGTCTTCCGAAACCAGACGCCGGACAGGTTGTACCAGCCTGACACAGCACATCGATTTTCGGTACCTTGCGGCCACTCTCTCGATGTAACGGTGGAGATGTGTTTTTCTTTTCCGCTTTGTCCCTTTACAACAACACATCGGACCCGCACGCAACCCGGTGCAGCAACGCAACCAACTTTATCGTACGGGAAATTAATTACAATCGCGCCCGTGAGCCTCGTTGAAGAGCGATGCACACGCGCCCGGTTTCTCGCTCGGGGCTACCTCTTACTGTGCTTCACGCAATCATCGATGCCCAACCAGGTACGAGTGCTGGGAAGCCTTTTGCACACACTTTGTGTGCCCTACTTCTTTTGCTGCAGTTGTTGTCTTCGGCGGGCACGGTTCGGCTTTCAATCAGTTGCCAGTGGACCCTTATGTCACCGTTCAGCTAAATGGAGACGTTCGAGATCGATCGGAGTACTCGCGGGAAGTGGCAGCGTTAAAGCACTCTTAAAGCTGTCCACTTTGGAAAGTATATGCAAAAAGGGACCCCGTAAATGATACGCACGGTGGACGGGTTTTTATCTTCAATATGAAAATAAAAAAAACCTCCCCACTGAATTCCATTGTGTGCATTGTTATTTTAAAAATACGTAATGAGACACTGGAAGTGTTGTCCTCTTTAATACAGGCCCCAGTCCCAAGAGGTCACAAAAAGGTCACATTGGAAAGATACTCAATGTTTCGCGATCGTTTATCTTGTAATGAAGATGATCCCTACCCAACTACTCGCCCTCCGCTTCCCACCACTTACCGTGATTGGTACGTCGTACGCCACGTCACAAGTGTCCAGTTTGCGCTTGAAACGCAACACGGTGTGCGTTTGGTTTTCGTAGCCCAGCAGCAGCACATAGTCCTGCGAGGAGTCGACCAACGGTTCACCATTGCCATGCTTCTTCACGTGTCGATCCTGTAATTGAAAGGGAAAAAGTGGAGAAAAACACAAATTCCAGACATTAGTACCTCGTGGAGTTGGGGTTTGCGTTAAAAGTAAGCGATGGTTGCATGACCGGATAGCTACCCTTCTTCCTATCCTTCAGCCGTCCAC
>KI422944.1:10160-33152 GCA_000473375.1 Anopheles culicifacies | reverse complement strand
ATATTATAGTGTAATATTTAAGTCTATCGTGTCTAAAAAATAAGAAGAATACACTATGATAATTTTTTTAACAGATGTACAAACTAGCCCAACTGTCAAAGGGTTAATAGTTGATGCCTCTAGGCACAATATTTTCGCGTGTAAAGCATCCCTCTAGTATTTATTGCCATCGATTGATTTATTTAAGGCAATCATAGGATATTGACGACGATAAAGCATAAATGTATGACACTATCCTCTGCTTTTTACATCACAATCCTGTTTTAAAAAAGAGTACACCCAAAAATACGATATAAAACAAATCGAGCAATGTTGTGTAGGAAATCTAACTTCACTATGCTAGTACTCAATATGACGGGGAAAAAACTGCTAACATGAGAATGTTTAAGTTACTTGTATGGAATTGTACTTTATGTAGAATAATCAGCTCAGAAAATGGTCGTAGTGTATGTGAGAAGTTAGAATAGAGTCCAGCTCTAGTATAAGGTCTTTTATCGTTAAGGATACAGCAGAGCACAGTCCTGCGTCTGTAGACGATGCTTACGGTCCCACCTTCGGGTGCATTGTAGTTGCATTGCACTTACCGTGTTGGCAAGAGGTGCAGTACTTCTGCAATGCAATCCGAATGTGTCAGCTTCTAAACCGAGCGGACATTACCATCGCGGAAGTTCGGTTTGCAATGTTGCGGTCGAATGTTTGCGGGTCGAAAGGCGTTGAGGAGTAAAGGTCTAATTTGTCTTCTCTACACTTCCCAGCTGTCTCAACTGCTCGCATGCGACTGGTTGCTGGAGGCCCGTACCGCACTCTGGGAGCTTGAAAAGGATATGCGCTACAACCAGCAAACGCACCAGACGGTACCGGGCAAAATACTAGCCGCCTTCCAGGCCGATCTGAATCTGCTCCGGCTAGTGACGAGTAAATTCCCGGTAGGTCTTCCCCTCCCACCCGGACGTCGTCTTCATCTCGTGTTTTGCATCACATTGACAAACGATGTTCTTCTTTACAGAATGCCCAGTCGCGCGTGTTCCTGTACGAAGCGATCTGCCGTCTGATGGCCGGTGCTGCACCGGGACCCACCCAGCAACTGCTCGATCGTAGCCTCCGCCAGCGCAATTCCCGTTCGTCGCTTATCTGCGGCAAAGATCGTTCGACACAGTTGGAAGGTGGACGGGAACGGGCTGCGGCACTGTACGTCGCATGTAAGCATCTGCCCGCACCTTGCCTATCGTCGCCCGGTGAACGGGCCGGTATGCTAGAGGAAGCGGCGAAAACGCTGGAGAAGATTGGCGACAAAAAGCGACTGCAGCAGTGCTATCAGCTGATGAAATCGCTCGGAAGTGGTAGCGTCACAAACTGAGTGGTTTAATCCCCGTGTGAAAGATTGTTGCAAGAGTTTCTTTTTAAATATTTTAATGATATGACGAAGTGAAATCCAATATCTGGGTCACTGTAGTATTTAAGATACGCGGTACGCTATTTAAAAAAAACTTATTTGCATGATTACTTGCAATTAGCTATCGTTTTTTTTTGTCGCGGCGTAGGAATTCTTCATAGGAAGGAATTCGTTTTTTTTCGCTTTCGTCCAAGTTGGTCCAAATGTTTTCCACTATCTTTCAGTTCAGGATGTTACACTGCAGCATAGTTTTTATTTCACACTTGAGGTTATCATTAAGAGTTTATTTTAGTTTCTCATTTGGCCGTCGACACCGACACCAAAACAGAACACACGGTAGAACAGGTGAAATCAACATTTAACAACTTGACGCAATACTTTTAAGAATAATATTATTATGTGCGTGTGTATCTTTCGCTTGCTTTACCTAAATCCCAATAAATCCCCGCGTTGGTATATGCAGGTAGTGCGTTTATTGCGTTCGAGAAATGGAAACAGTGTGCAAGCTAGCAACTACAGCGGCCATGTTGGAACACGAGCGCGTAGTTAACACTTGTCGAACGTTACACAAAACGTGCAGATTGATTGACGGTAGGGTGAGGATCTCGGTGAGGATGAGTTTAGATCGTCCCGACCGATGCTGGTGGAGGTAGTTTCGTCCTCCACCTCCTGTCGTTGGTTGATTGTGTCGACGCACGGCCGTTGACTGTTGCCGGTGACGAGTACTGCGATCAGGTGCGAGATATAGCTCTTCGCAAGCCGCAACGTCTCGATCTTGGACAGCTTCCGATTGTGGGGCTCAGTCGGTATCAGCGAGCGCAAGTTGTTGAACGCCGAGTTCACACTGGGGAGGGCAAGACAAGCATTACTGGCCACACTACTATTGTGAGTGTTGGGTACATTCCGACCGGGACGATGTACGTTGGGTCACTGTTGTTACCTGTGCGTACGGTAGCGTTCCCGCGCATTCGCCTGTAACCGTTGATCGAAGGTCAGTGCAGGATCTTTGCTGGACTCGCCTGACGTACTGGTGCTGGTGCTGCGCCGATTGCGGCTCATCTTACGCGGACACCCGGTACCACACGACGCTAACCATAACACTCCCGGCACCGTGTACGGTTCCGTTCAAACTGAACGACCTTCCCCAGCTCACGGTCCGCAATCGTGTCGCAAAGCGAGTGCTATAGAAAAAGAAAGAAAGAGTGATAGAGAGCGAGAGAAAGAGGGAAACATGACACAGGGCATGTGCCATTTGGTGAAGAAATTAAGTCATTGTCGGTCATGACGAATGTGCAAACAAACCTAACCCCTGTCAGCGGGTCTGTCTCGTCCCGCACCGTACCCCGGGCACCCTGCGGTTGTCTCGGGACGCTTCGGTTTGCTAAGTAGGTAGTCACATAAAACTGTGATCCGATATTTATGGGTTAATGAGGTCGGAACAGATTTCTGGTGAGCGATAACGCAGATGTGCTGCTGGAGTCGAGGGAAGGGGGCGAGAGAAGGGAGGCTAGCGCATCTCTCCCATCCGGACACCGGATGCGCTTCGTGATCAAGAGCAGGGGTCGGCAAAGTTGTAGTTTGTTTTGGAGACAAGAACTAATTTCGATACAATGGCGGAATCGCTCAGAGCATCGAAATCGGCAGAGTTCATATAGGATCGATTGGGAATTTTGTTTTGGGAGTGGTAAGACTTTTTTAGCTAAAAGTATCGTCGTAGGTATACTGGATCTAAAAATATTCATTTTCAGACTTTAGTCAGACCCTGTAGATGGCGTTTACTTGTTTGCTGTTAACACATTGATACTTTCCCTTTAATCTAAATACATTTCGATGTATAATTATAAGCTTTCGGACATAATTCCGAACTACTTGCTTTCCCCTGCTATAGATCTAGTAGGGAAAGAACAGGAAAGATATTCTTCAATCTTCCTCTCCGCAAGACGCACTTGTCATCCTTTTGCGCAATCGCATCATTGCAACGCTACGATCGGTGTATTCCACTTTATCTGTCATCTCCGTATCGTTTGCTGCCGGCACACACTTGCATACCGGACCGAAGGACCAGGGGTAGAAAGAACGGAAGAAACCGATAAATCAAAGCATGGGTTGTTGTTCCTCGCGCAGAAGAGGACACGAGAGAGGCACTCGGTTCTCAACTCAGTTGAACATATCGTACAAGTCGTTTAACGAAAACATCTTTATTATCTAACAGAACAAAACAAACCCACCCTCTTCATCCCTGGGCTGTGCTGGAATGAGGTTAGGTTTCTCTCATAACTAACAAAAAAAAAAAAACAAACAAACAAAATTAAGAAAATGATAAAAAACGGCGAGCTCGTAATCCGAGCTAATACTGCTTATTTAAATATGTAGTGGAAGATTGTAAACACGCCGTAGTATCATCAGTGCCAGTAGCATGTCGCTCTGTGTTTGCCCAATACGTCTGAAGCATCAACACTGTGAACTGTCGCGGAAGTACTTAGTTAGATAAACAACTAACATTTAAGCTACATACGGCCATGCATCCTTTTTTCGGATCGGATGTTGTTGCTCTGGGCACTAGCCTTTTTCTATCTACACCAAAGCTGCACAGAGTCACCGAGTATCACATTAGTGGTGATCGGTAATCTTCACCTTGTACGTCGATTTCCACACCTCAAACAGACAGATCGTCGAGTGGAAGCGGTAGAAGATGGCTAGCGGCATCGAGACGTGCGTTATGACCGTCCAGGCCCAGGTACCGAAGAAATCGAGATGGGACGGCCGGAAGCTGGCCCGTCCCTTGATCAGCGTGTTGATGAACCACATCGCCATGTTGGCGACCAACAGGAACGTCACGATCTCCCGCCCCGGTTTCGTGCGGTTCTGCTGTGCGCCCCGACATTTCCGCCACACCGCGTTCAGAATGAACAGCGTCTGGATCGAGGTCTGTATAAGGCTGAACAGCTCCGCTACCAGGCCCTCCCGTGCGCCCGGCACGCCCTGCCTCATCGAGAAGTAACTACCGACGATGCTGAACATACCGTACACGTACACACCGGTTTGGGCCAACACCAGCAACGTACAGTCGAGACTAATCGATCCACTGTGGTGATCGTTCTTCTTCCGCTGGTACTTGAGGTCACGCATCTTCAACATGGCCACCACCACCGCCACCGCCGTCAGTGCGTACATGAGCGTTTCGGCGATCGTCACCTCCTGGATCGCGAAGTACTCGTACCCGGGTTCATCGTACAGCACGAAGTACATGATCAGACAGATGATCGTGAGCACGGTCAGCAAGATCCCGCCAAACATGCCCCGGTGGGCGCGGGAACAGTCGACCGAGAAGTGATGGGCACTTTTCGACCCTGCGCCGGACTGCACCTTGATCGAGCTGCGGCGCGTTCGGTCGATTTCTGCAATCGTTTTCACCTTCTTCCACATCTCGTACAGGATGACGGCACAGATGAGAGAGTACTCGATCGTGCAGGGGAAGAGAAAGGGTGACACGTTTTGGACGAGCGAACCCATAATGTTGGTGCGCTGGCACTCGACGTACTCGGTCGGTTCGGGACCGGCGGCACGCCGGGAAAGTGTGTGATTGACTGCGGCATCGAGCAGTTCTTCCGACGAATCGGTGCTTACGGTAGTGGTGGAGATGCTGGTGTTGAGCGTTGTGGATGCAGCCGTAACGATTGCGGTGTACGTATCGAACCCATCACCTGCAAGACAGTATGTAAGGATGTAACAACATTCACCATTAATTCCCTAACGTCCTGAGAACGTTTTCTCCACACCTACCTTTGTGATGCGTCGTATGAGCCAGATGATGAATCTCGTGCTTTGTCTCCTCCACAAGCACGTACAACCACTCGCAGAGGTTGGTGGCGACCATGTGCATTAGGCCGAATCTCGCAAACACCTTATGCCGGGCCATATCCAGATCGGACGTGTTGAGAAAGATAAACTGCATCTGCACCAGCGACAGGATCATCCGGGCAGCCGGTGTCAGTGCGATAAAGATACTGGAACAGCCTGGCGATGCGTTCAGCTCGAAGTACTGGCCAAACTCGAGTCCGGAGTATACCATCGTGCCGATACCAAACGCGATGGCACCGACCCGTAGGTAGAAGCTGCCAAAGTGTGGTATGCGCTTTTTCGTCGAACTGCTGCTGTTTGTTTTCTCGTCTAGAGATGGGTGATTAGGAGGTTTAGGTGTTTAGGAGATGCATATTCTACCTGTAGTGGCGTACTTACGATAACTTTTGATTAGTGTTAGTACCGCGCGCCGTCGCATGTTGGAGGCGTACACGAAGATCACAAACGCGATACTGACGGTGTAGAGAAACAGGTAGAACCCTTGGTATACGTTGGCCGGTATCTGGGAGGATAGGATCTCAGTGACGGGCAGGGCGATACCGAGTATGACGACGATCTTCGCGTATAAAGCTGATAGCGCTGTACTGAGTGCGTCACTGTGGTGAAATAGTTAACAGAATTGTTGATGGACACTCTGTTACGGCTGACGGACGCTACTACCTACTGATACTTACTCGCCAAAGCGCCTGTTCTTGCGGCGTGACTCCAGCGCCTGTTCGCTCAATGGTCCACTCGATGGTGGCAGTTGGCTTAGCGATACCTTGCTGCCCATGTTCGACTCAAGGTCGTTGTTGTGATGTCGCCGTCCCGGCAACCAGGCCAATGATCCCCGACGGATGGCAGCCATTAGTGATGGTTTT
Organism: Anopheles culicifacies; assembly: GCA_000473375.1. Taxonomy (NCBI): domain Eukaryota; kingdom Metazoa; phylum Arthropoda; class Insecta; order Diptera; family Culicidae; genus Anopheles; species Anopheles culicifacies. The sequence continues at coordinate 27,038 of KI422944.1, read as the reverse complement.
GCGTGTCCATTACCGTGCCCGTCATGAGCCACCGAGGACGACCGTCGCCCGGACGTGTACGTCTCACCAACACCATTGCGGCGCGATTCCAGATCTTCCGGTATTTGGTCCAGCATCGTGCTGGAACCATGGTGTTGGTGGTTGTGATGGTGATTATACTTTGCCGGCATCGCCTTAGCGTTGCTCAGTATCGAACCGCTCGATTTGCTTAGCAGCTGTATCCCGCTGTCTGGGTCGTGATCACCCTTCGGCACTGACAGGTACTGGCTGTCTTTTGCGAAGCTTAACGCCGGCTGGGCATCGTCCGCGTAGTGTGTATCGTCAAGCTCCTCGTCTACGGTGGCAGTAGTTCCGAGCGATGCTAGTTCCGAACTTTCCAACTGTTCGCTACAGACGACGAAAAGAGAAATACGCCGAAGATGGTTAGTCGATTATCAGAAATCGATTTGAGAAACCGACGATGTAGTAGGTAGTAGATTACACCTCATTGCACAAGGTTGATTTGGGCGGAACTGAGTTAGCGCAAAACGTGACCCATCGCGGACTGGATCACCTGTGCGACACGCACGTTCCGTGCATGATTGAGTCAGAAATCGATTACGCGCCTTATCTCGCGAAGTTGATTCTGTATGTCGTACAGTATATAGCGGGTATCAGGCATTTGCTACCGGTAATTAGACACTTTGGAAGTTGCGCAATACAGTGGCTCTAATCTTTAGGAAACCGGTTATTGCAATCGTTTTTTTTTTTTTGTTGGAATGGTCCAGAACTTTCGTCCACATCCCAGTACACCGTCACGCGACCAAAGAAAGTCATTTTTGCTTTGAACCCCTTAGCCCTCGCTCACCTGGTCTGTGACTCCACAAAAGTACCTGTGCTCGTATCTGCTCCCAGCGTAGAACTACTAGTTGTACTTCGTCCGTCACGCGTTTGATGGATCGATCCTATCGGTGTTGCACGGTTATATAGCTCGTCTATATTATCGAAGGATGTCCCGGCGGTAGCACGAGACCTGACAACTCGGCCAAAAACGTCCGCGTGTCGACCGTGTAGAACATTAACTGAACACCGATAGGTGCTTGACGAACTGCAAAACAATCGAATCGCATTCGAAATGGGACCTTATCAGCCGTACCAGCAGCCTACAGGGCGTGCAGGGTGGACAAAGCCCGATCCGAGCGAAAGCAAAACCCCAATCGATACAAATCGTACGGAGCACAGATTGTGAGCCTATTTCGCATTGCCAAGATAACCGTGGTGGGCGTCTGGGGGCAAGGTGGTAATAAGTTGTGGCAGGTTAAGTGGTAGCAGCAATCAGTTTGGCAAACATTTGCAAAATGGCAGACGACTCGTTAGCACTGCAATCGCCGACGAAGGAAGGAGGTAATAATGCAAGGGGGTTGGAAGGGGGGGGAGGGGAGTATCAATGGAGTTGGTACTGGGGAAGAAGATGCAAATTGCGCGCTGTACTAAGGTGTGATCGACCCAACCATCACGCTGCTGGTGAGTGACATCGTCGCATGTTAGTAGGCGGATGGCTTGGCGTTATGGAAGTGTACCGTTTAGTTTCGATCTAACTTAACCGTCGGTACAGTTTGAATCGCTCGATCGCAGCGTCTAGTAAGTGAAGGATAATGATGATGGTTGTAACGAGCGTCGATCGATCGCAAGCATTCGCGCCTTATCGACGTTAATCGATCGGAAATTCTAGTACGAGCAGTTTACCTCTTTGCGATCGGTGCCCGTTCGGCGCGATCGAGCTTGACGTTCGGCCGTACCAGCGGTTTGGCGAATGGCCCGTCCACCGGCAACTCACCAACGATCATGGCGTTGATTAGACACTGCGTCGGGCGTTCCTCTTCACTAGCAGTCCTAAACAGTCACCTCCCACCCTAGTCGCTCGTGACCATGATTCACTTCACGCGTTCTTACTGTTTGTGTGCGAAAACCAGCCCAGCACGTGCCTGGGTACGAGGGCGTGCGTACCCGCGTGCATGCAATTATGTATTGCTCACTTTATCGCTTTGCGTCCCGCTTTCACTCACTGGCACCTCACGAAACCCGCGCACGGTTCCCTTTCGGGTTGAGCGACCCGTAACGCAAAAGGGATGAAGGGAATGGTTGATGATGTGCAAAATGCGCCCTGCGACGCGCAACTAAGCGCGCGTATCGCACTCACACGGTCTTTTATACAGAGGTGAACTACCCTTGTGCACCGTTTACCCCTCCACCACTGCACCACCCACTCCTACTGCTCCCATTCCGCCGTGTTGGGATCACTGCGAATGGGTTAGACAATTAGCGGCCCGCGACTGCGATTTATGCCCCATTCAGTTTTGTTCTAGTTATTATTTTTTATCGTTTCATACCCCTCCACACACACACACACGCACATGGTAAGAAGCGTGACAGTCCTTAAATGTCATCTTGGACGTAACGATTGGAGGTGGTGCAGCGTTACGTTCCAGAATATTGGAGACTTCAATGCATGGAAGACGGTTTTGCATAAGATTTCGTGTTTGGTAGATTGTAAGGACATCCTTTAGGAGCGACATAGGCCGCGCTTGGTGTTTAGCAATGCTGAGAAATTTTGAAGAATATTGTGTAATATGGCTTTTAATTTTAACACGCATTACGTGATATTCTGACCCTGTCAGAAGCTCCTATGCATGGAATGGAATCATAAATTGCCTCAAGAATTTAATCGATTACGGCAAAAGTACTTTCGGTTTCGTGAGATATCCATAGACTGTTGGAAGTTATTGTGGAGAGTTGAGAGTATCCTACGAGTTTCTTCGGAGAGATATTGAAGTCCCTTGTAATATCCAACTAGTACATCGATGTAATATTCAAGTGCGCGAGTCTCGCCCGATTAAACTTTTCAAGAGTAGTTGATAAACGAAACCCCATTGAAGAAACATGGCGTAATTGATTAATCTTTTCTCTTCTGCTATCAAAATAACTCACATGACACTTGTGTCGCCTACTTAGGTAGCTCATAAACACGGCGATTGTGGAGAAATGCGAGCATATTGCAGAAACGACGGGTCTGTTTACATCGTCCAACCAACCGATCCGTGCAGGGTACGAAACGTTGGGATTTTGGCAAAGAGGAAGGGCTAATCGGATTGCAATTGCGACTTCCGCGATAAGCAGCAGGCTAAAAGGCTGCAATTGCACGTACAGGGCGCAATCGGATGTCTATCAGGTCCCGACGCACATTAACGCTGTTATCGTCGGATGCGAACGATGATCCCGTATCCCTTTACCCGCTCACCCGTACCTGAAGGAGACGGAGTTCTTCTTGAGCAGTTTGCCCGCGCTGCCTCCACTGCCGGCGATGGGCGTAACGTTGTTCGTTGACATTGCTCGGTTTGGCGGGATGGGAAGGATGGGTTTGCCTTGTTTGGCCGTCGGATAGAATGTTGATTTGCCGCTAGTTGATTGGGAGGTATCGGGTGAGTGTGGTTTTACGCACCGGATTTAGTACAGCTACACCAAACTGTTCTGGATACACCAACCGCCACCGTAGTATGGGGTGCGTGGACAGGAATTCGTCCAGAACTTGTTGCCGCTTTTATCTAGCAAGAACTGATGCGTGAGACACTGGGGGAAATAGATAACAATGGGACTCACTTTTAAACATATACACACATAGACACGCACACACACAGAGAAACCGCACCAGGTGGGTAACCGCTATCTGTCCTCGAGAGTGCCTGGGATGTTTCAATCAGCGAGTAAACTCAATCAATTTCACTAATTGAAAGCCACACAAGTGTCGAGGGCTGCTTATTAACGTTATCTAAGCAGATCCGTACAACAGTACCGTTCGGTGGTCGGGTCACCAGATGAACCTGCCCGGTGGTTTGAGTGGCGAAGCAATGGCAGGTGTGGGGATGTAATTTAGGCTGCTGCTACTGTGTACACGGTGTACACGGGACGTACACTGCCAGTAATAAGGCGTCATCAAGCGAGCGCGTGCGACATCGGACGTTCGCGGTTTATTATAGCGTGTCTTCTTCTTGGTTATCTTTCCGGACAGGGAAAACAGGGGTCTCCCGCAGTGGTAGAGGTTCCTCCGCACGAAGCACTCACGGAAAGGCGGAATGACACGCGTCTAGTGCGACGATCGGATCCGACTGACACCGGGGGGGCTACCGATCCTATCTCGTACGGTGGCTCGCGTACCCCGTGAGCAATATACGCGGCAAACAGCTCGGATAGTGAGATAAAAAAGAAGTCAACGCAGATAGACGAAATGCGAGCAGTGTCCTCCCCTCTTTGGTCCGAAGACAACGAAAAAACAAAAAATAATAGAACAAGCTTACTACACCTTGGATATGGTGTATGGGCTTGGAGATCTCGCCCCAGACTCGGCAGCTCCATTTGGAGGTGTATGCGAACTGAGCCTCTGAGGTATGTGGAGGTACCAGGAGGGGAGCAACGCATACCCGATGACTGTCAAAGGTGCGAATAGGCACAGCAAATATCGCTTCATGATCTTCAGCCACCGAGCTCCATCATTGCCCGAGGGGGAGGCCATATCCCCAGCGTGACATTATGATCGTGCGTGCTCTTTTTTCTCTCTCTCTCTCTCTTCTCTCTCTCTATCTATCTCTCTTCGTAGCTTTTATTAAACGCCCGAGCGAGGAAGTGAATGGTCGTGCGTTCTTAATGCGGGGCGGAAAATGGCTTTGGCTGAGATGTATTAGGGCACTGCATGAAGCGCATTGACAAGTCGTTCAAAGTTCAAGTTCATCCAGGTACAGATCGGTTTCCCCCTCTTGCTTCGATATCGTTTATACTGCCACCTCACCGACTACTTTCGCGTCGCGTGCCACAATATATTAGTGGAACAAACGGAAGCAGTAAAGGTGGACAAAGGGGAAGGGAGAAGTTTGGTGTAATGGAACGAGTAGAAGAACAAACAGGTTCTGCCCTGTAACGCTGCATGTACGGTAGGAGCACCTATTCTAGTGCACCATGCTCTCTCATAGTCGTTCATCAGTCACGGTGTCTGTTGCACTGCAGGCTCTCTGACCTCACGTGATCCGCGTGATCGTCCGACTCATTGTGAGTCAGCTGAGCAGACGTGCGGGGAGTGGATGGTGAACGGGTCGGCAGTATTCCGTCCCAGACGTTTATGTTTGGATGACGTCTAGGGCTGCGTTGGGCACGGTGGAATGGGAACCCGTCAATATCGCAACGGAATGACGTCCGAGTTGTCGTCGTCGCCATCGTTGAAAGTGAACCATAAACCAATAATCCATTATCAATCAATGCTACGATAGGTGGGTCGTTGAATGACCATTCGGGCGACACTCCTCCATCCTCCAACAGGCAATTTTTGACTCCAGTCCAGTAGCATTGGCAGTGGATGTGGTGGAGGAAGATTGGGAAGGATGGGGGAGGCTTTATACACTCCAAGATTGCCCACCCAATCACTCCCAGCTCTTATCAAAATCCCCTGAAGCAATTGCGGTAGGCAATCGCGAAATACTTTAAGCTCTTCGTAGTACGTTTGGTAAGCCTGCTTGTGGAAATATTTGCTGCATTTTTTTCTAAATACAAAACTCAACCACCCGATATAAAACTGTCCGGATGGGAATTAACGAATTCCACTAAGGCTTTCTCCTTCTCCCTTTCTTAGCGCACAATACAGCAACACTGCTCGAGTCCACTCGATCATAACCCGGTCGACAGCAAATCAGTGCGCGTAGTACTCTGCGAGTACTTACAACTAATTAACGCACACCGACATTAAGCCGCCAGCTACAATTACCCAGAGTACCCGCCGGCACCTCTCGTCTGCGTACCAGTTCGACCTGGTTTATTGTTATGGTATTATGGACCAAAACAAAATGACGCCTGGGGTCCAGACCGAAGTGCTGGACGCGATGCAGTTAAGCATTAACGCTTAAGAAGCGGTGGTACAATAACTTATCGACACACCGGTTAAGCCCTGCTTGGCTGAGATTGACATTGATTTACTGACACTCTCCCGACTTTGATTGCGCTCTATCGATACCAGCTTGATTGATGGTGGGAAGGTAAAAACACTAAGCTTAAAAGAGGCTTTTTTCTTTCTTTTTTCTCTTTCACTCCAGGGACTTACTTCACCTGGTCTGAAATTCGGGAAAAGAGCGAGTAGGGGGAAAAAATACTGGGAAGCGTGCAGAACTTTAAAATTGGCAATTTGATTCGTTTTATTACCACTATTCGAACGATACCATGGCTTTATTTACACTAGGGTAGGGTGATGTTTCATTTACTGTTAATACCACCGATTGGTGACTAATGGTGTTTGCAGGTGGCGAATGTTGACATTGTAGGACGTGTGCCGTTTGCTGACTAAGCTGACAGCTTTCCGACACGTACATATGACAGAGCTGCGATGGGAATCTTCATCCCCACCGACAGCACGCAAACACACATACGAAACACGACTGATAAGAGCTGACAATACGCCGCTAGGTCTCGTTGTACCGTGCCTTGTAGCTATTCTTCCAGATCTCAAACAAACAGATCGTCGAATGGAAGCGATAAAAGATGGCGAGTGGCATCGAGATGTGCGCAATGATGGCCCACGCAGCAGCACCATAAAATCCCATCACGAGCGGGCGAAAGCTCGCGTTACTTTTGACGAGTGAGTTTACCATCCAGGCGGCAAGGTTGGCCACCAGCAGAAAGGTGACGATTTCGCGGCCTGGCTTGGTGCGGTTTTGCCGGGCACCCTTGCAACGGCGCCACCATGTGCTGAGTACGAACAGCGTCTGCAGGGAGGTTTGGGCCAGTGCCAGTACCTCGGACAGGACGGCCCAGTGCAGCAGCTGACCGTGCGTATGGTATGTGCCAATGATCGAGAACACGCCGTAGATGTAAATGCCCGTCTGCGTGACGAGCAGCAGATGGCAATCGATGGGCAATGCGGCCGGGTTGCCGACGCGTACCGAGCGCTGGGTGACGACACGAAGATCGCGCATTCGCACCATCGCCACCACCACGGCGACGAGCGTCACTGAGTAGAGGGCGATCTCGTACACGACTATCTCGAGTGTGGCGGCCCGCTGCAGGTGACGCTCCTTGCGCAGTACGAAGTACATGATGAGTACGATCAGCGTCAGCACGAGCGTTACGATACCACCGAACAGACCACGCTGAGCGCTGGAACAGTCGATCGAAAGCCGGTTGGCGGGCCGTCCCGTGACCGTACGGTCGGTTGGGGTTGGTTTGCGTGTCGGGTCGGTGGTGCGGTTCAGTGCACTCCAGAGCTCGTACAGTGTCAGTGCACAGATCAGCGAGTACTCGATGGTGCAGGGAAAGAGAAACGGGGCCACATTCTGGACGAGTGTGCTCATGATGTTGGTGCTGCGACAGTGCACGCCCGTCAGCGGCTGTTGCTTTGATCCTGTGCGACCGGTCCAGCCCAAACAGTGTCCATTTTGTGTTTGCGAAAGAAAGGAAAGGAAGGGAAAAAGATGGGGAGAAGTGTGATGGAGAACATCATTGTCATCAATCTCGGTACGCCTTCCCAGCCCAATCGTTGCCTATCGAATGGGGGGGGTGTGTTGGGGCTTTCATACATGATGGGAAATTGAAGTTGTCACAGGATGGTATTATGGTTCGGGGTCCGCCCATTATCCTCGTGATATATTTATATGAGTTTCTGTATGTATGCATGTGTGTGTGTGTGTGTGTGATTTTGGACCTACCTGCAGCGTTGTCCGTCGTCCCGGCGGTCACACTCCACGCATGGTCGGTCCGGTTGGCCTGCAGGCTGTGGTCGAGGTGCACGATTTCATGCTTCGCCTCCTCGACCAGTACGTACAACCACTCGCACACGTTCGTGGCCAGCATGTGCATCAGACCGAAGCGGGATGCGAACGCGTGCCGATCCAGCCCGAAGTCCTTCCCGCTCACGATGATGAACTGCATCTGGACCACGCACAGCAGCATCCGGGCGGCAGGCATTAGGGCAACCAGGAAATTGCGACACCCATCGTCATCAGCTAGCAATGCGGGTAGGCAAAAGGTATGATTGGAAGGTACAACGGAGCGGGCGGAAACGGTCCGGTATGGGTGGGTTTTGTGGTGTCAGAAAGACAAACGACCAGTAAACCGATCGATAATGATATGCCGCAAGCTTTCGTTCGTGCGTTAAATCGGTTTTTAAACCCGGGATGCTTACCGTCCAGCTCGAAGTATTGGCCGAAATCTAGGGCAGAGTACACCAGACTGCCGATACCGAACGCAATCGCACCGATTCGCAGATAGAACGACCCACTATGGGTGGAGGCAGACACTGTAGCAGTAGCTGAAGACTTCCGCCCACCTTCTGCTCAGGTATGGGTTGGGAATGGGGGGCGGGTTTGATGAGTTATGTGGTAGCAGGAGTAGAAGAGAGAGAGAGGCGTAACATTTATTGAACACAGTGGTTGGTGTGTACTCACCTGGACACTGGGACAGGAACTCGAGATGGGTCTGCCGTCTCCAGCGTGCCACATACAGATAGGTGCAGAACAGGATGGAGACACCGTACAGGTAGAGATAGAACGGTTGATGGAAGTTGGCCGGCGCCGCACTGGCGACGAGTTCCGTCACCGGAAGCGTTACACCCATTATAATTAGAAGCTTTGCGTACAGCGCCGACAGGGCCGTACCGAGCTGATTCCTACCGTACAGAGCAGGTCCCGGGTTAGCGTGCGCCAGCTGCAGTCAACAGGTAGCTTACCTTGCTAAGATGCGGTCGCGCTGCAGTTTCCGATTTTCTCGATTGAGCTCATCCGTTTTCGTCGATACCTCGGAGAACTTCCGGCTAAGCGATAGCTTACTGCCATGTTTCCGCAGCAGATCGAGAAAGACGCGCTTCTGGGCACCGAAGCTTGACAGACGCCGCCGGGGTTCGTACAGACTTGGTGAGTGTGAACCGCTGCGGTTGGGATTTTTCGCAAAGTGGTAACGCTCCACCAGCTCCACACTGTCCAGTGTACCCCGACGACTCTGCAGCGGTGAGGCGCGTGTACTGGCGGCCGCTGAGCTAGCTGCCGAAATATCGCGTTGCGGAGTTCCTTTCGAGCCCGCCACCACTCCTCCATCGTCTGGTGGTGGATGGACTCTGGTGTTGGAAGTAGCGAGAGGGGGTAAGAAAATTAGTTAGAGAGGGAGAGAAAGAGAGAGTGATCGAGAGAGAGGGAAAGAGAGAGAGAGAGAGAGAGAGAGAGAGAGAAAGATGGCACTGTTTAGCACAATTGGAGCTTGGACAGTCCTCGGAGGGACCTTTGGGCGACGACTTTAACCCGAGCTACACACCGAAGCTCCGGAACTCGCATGATGCGTACGCGGTCAGTTGTTGGAGTAGGCTTTGGGTACGACAGCACTCGGGACACGATGTTCTAGACGTGTTCACTGTGCTCCGACGTTCAGCTCGGAACGCTATCGACTGGCTGGTCCGGAAGTTTGCCAACAGCGACGACGCCATTTCGCCCAATCCAAGCTCACAACGTGTCGAAATAAAAAAAAAAGAAGCTGCAATGGGCAGGTAGTAGGGATTGGAAGGCGACCTATCTAATGAGCCTCGAATGGGCGATCACGCGAAGGTATGCTAATTGGCTGAACAAGCCAAACGTCGGTGTGCGATCTGCTCCACTCTTCCCGAGTTGGTCGAAGGGTAGCTGCGCTTCCCGATCACTACTACCGACTGGATCACCAACACACTACGACGATTTGCTGCGCACGCATCCCGGCTAGTGTGGCTACAGCAGGGAGTGAAAAACTTTTGAAGCGCGCCGCAAAAACCGGATCGGCCTACCTTGAAGTTGCCGCACCCGGCATGGCTGTGTGCAGCGTGCACGGCTTCTTGAAGGTAAACGGCAAAGCAAAACAAAAAAAAAACCGAACAACTAAACCCCCAAAATAGTAAAGCGGTGCACCGAAAATTCTGCCTGGGACTTCCAATCGACGTACACCATAAACATTAACTGACAGGCGTGCGGCCGGTTTCCGCGCGTTTGGGACTGGTGGTTTTTTGTTTTGTGTGTGTGCCACTTGCAACGGAACGGTAGGCCCAATAAACTAACGCTCAAGAGGGTGGTTGAGCTTACTGTGATTGGTACAGTATGAGCGACTTGGGCGACATGACTCTAGGAGTTGGTGAAGAAGTTATCATGTTGCGGTGCTGATAAAAAAGAAAAATCCGTTCCGCGTGTGTCACCGTGTGCGTACGCTGCCCGGGCACGGCGCAGTTCCGTCGTTAATTTCGTCAGCCTCGTACCGGTGGCAGCCGGTACCAACTTTGCGCTGCCCTTTTTCCCTCCTGGGCTATGCTAATTAAACTAGCCTGATAAAGAGTTTATAACATAGTTATTTGGTTGCGCGAGGCCGTGTACATTTTCATTACCGCGCCGGTTGCGCTATCTTCGAAGGACAACCTATCCGAGTTGGTCTGTATGCTGCTACTACTACTCCACCCGGTGACAGCTCGCGGAGTGCGCAATGTCGACGGCAGGTCTGGTACTGGCTGGCCGTACATGTGCTGGCGGTGTACTCATCATCAGTTTGCTAGGGTGAGTGCGATTTGATTACGATAGCAGCGTGTGCAAGCGACAACTTCACAGTGTGAGCAAGTGAGACGCTGGAGCAAAAAAAAAAAGGAACCCGGGACAGCAAACAGAAGAGGTGTAATTCACGATTTCATGAGCATTATGATTGAGTTACATTACACGCTCCCGATGCACTTGAGCCTGCCGGTTGCCGAGACCCTGCTGTTGTTCAATCCTGGAGTGCAAGCAACAAAAAAAAAAAAACAAAACCCCTCCACGACGAGGTGCGATGCTTTTCGCGTCCCTCTTTTGCTGTTTCACATTCTCACTCTCGGGCGGCTCAGGGGACGTTGTTGAATTTCGCTTTATTGGCGACTCGTTTATCGCGATCGTGATAAACGCACCGCTTTTTACAGGGCGAGCTGACGAGCCGTGACGTGTGTGACGGCTATATTGAGCGATGGTCTAATGCATCGTGCGCACGTGTGCGTGTGTATGCACTGCTTAATAGCCTTAATTCGACTGTCGTAATTTTATTAGCATCGCCAGTAGACGATTTTGCGCCCGAGTGCAGCCTTCCGGTACGGTATTTACCGTGCTGGCGCGTCTGGTGACCGGTAGCGGTCAGCTAACAAGCGTTGAGTGCTGTTTTAAATAGCACCACCACAAACTTAACCAAACATCATCGGTATTTATTTTCTGCTTAAAGATGAACAGCAAACTTGCTGTCTACCTGTAGGAACTGGACTAGAGTGTACTATCGTCGTATATCTTATCGGGGGGTGTGCATTAGTGACTGGAAGTCGCTTTACAATGTTACAGTCTATTGTTACCTCATGTCAAAAAACGTACGTCAGAACAGCGACTCTGCTACTATCAAATTCCAACATGCTACTGAGCAAGCCTTCATCAACCTGACACAAGAGTTCGAGAGTTCGTCTGGTCCATGTTTGTGGTCAAGAAGTTTATGTCATCCGATTGACACATTAGCTTGTAAAGCCTTATTCAATTATCCACAACGATGAGTGCTTCTGCTTATACAATATTATAGGCAATGGTCCGAAAAATCTGTGAAAAGATTCCTAAGGATATTCTCTTGGTCTTGGTCTTGGTCTGCCATTTCTGGCTTTCATGGCGAGAGAATGGCCCGAATGGGATTGGAACCTCGGTCCTGCCCGTTCGAAGACCGGCGCCGCAATCCCCCCGGCCACCGAACCGCTCCAAAAAGGATAATTACCTAAGGATATTATCTCTCTTCAAATTTATATTTTAAGTAACCGAAATGGAACGATCTCAAGCGAAATAGGATGAGCAGGTTTGCAAAATTATCTGGTTCGTTTATTGTGGCTTTATAAAGTACATTATTAAGGTGTGTCTTGTTATGTTTTAAGTACATATCAGTACTCCAAGACCTAGTACGGATAGAAACCAGACTCAGTGCTGTAACAAAAGTATAACGAGCGGACGTTCGTCCGACATCTACCCAACTTCCGCCCACCGGAAGAAAAGGTTTCCTTGATAATGTCCACACAAAAGTGAAGCTACCACTCAGCACTAACGTCCGGAACTCTTATGTCTGTCAATTCGATGTCATTTCGTTCGTGTATGTGCATTGGGGAAGATAACTTTTTATGTAAAGCTAGCCCATCGTCGCTTGATAATTGTACTCTCGACTAAGAACGGAGCATTGACATGTGTTTGTGCAGGTGTTGCAGGTGAGAGAACGGATAAAACGGATTAGAAGCCTTGTCCATTGAGCAAAGTTTTGATTTGACAGTTGGTTTGACGTTACTAAGGGGAACAAGGATCTGTGAAGGTGAATCCTGGAACCCAACGGGCTTTTCGTACGGTATTTAGAGTTTGCTTCTAGAACACGCGATAATTTTGTCCCAGAATTCGGAAAGGTTTCCTTGCTTCGTAGAACCAACAAATGGCAAAGAGCGACATCGTCTTATTTTTCTTCTCTCCCCAATTTGTGAGTGCGAGAAAAACAAACGTTTCCAAAACTTTAAATCAGTCTTCCTCGGATCTTCCGCCAAAGGAACGCGTTCTTCCACAGCCACAACCACGTTCTCGTTCCTGCCCATGCTTGGTCGTGTCGTGTTGCTTGCGAAACAACGCAAATGGCATGGCCGGGGTGATTCCACCATAACGCTATTCTACATAAACTAATTTCGTCCGCGTACAAGTACCATCCCCTGTGTATGCCCAAGTTTGTGCAGAAGTCATCGAAGAGGGACGTCCCCATCCCGGAAGTGTGTGTGTGTTCGGGCGCGGGTTCGCGAATGGCAAATTTAATCAAACTCCTGCGGCGGTGACGACAAATCTCTTGGCAACCTTTTTACCGACGAGTGGTACCTTCGAATGCGGAAGATCCCGGAAGCCCAATGAAACCTGTTGCGTGTGTCTGTGTGGTTGGTATTTGGTAGAAAGTTTCTTCGCATGCCCTCCCCAGCTCGTCAACGATTTCCACCACGATGTGCTCGCGTGGCACGATGGAGTTGCAGGATGCAAGATGGCGGAGTACCGCTTTTTATGTATTATACGTCTCATCCACTGTTTCCCAATATATTTGATATTTCTTCGTTCGTTCGTTTTTTTTTTCGTTTGTTCGCCATGTGCGAAGTAGCGAAAAGATGCCTCCCGTCTTATTAGCCTTAATTTCTACACTTCATCACTTTATTAGTGGCGCGGGCCTGTTCGCGCATCACGTCGCGTCCCGTGCGTACTGCTGCCGTGCCTTATTCCGTGCAGGTTTCGTCGACAACGAATTGAAGATTTTACTCGCTACTCGCTTTTACAACACGTTAGCCAGCGAAACCCGATCCAGATAAGGCTTGCGCGAACAACAAAAGTTCGCAATCCATCCCGCTATCGCTTTCACTGCCCTGGTCTGACGCGGGAAATTCTGAAGCAACGTTCTTTTCTTTCGGAGGGAAGTTTTTTTTTGTTGCAATTCGGAGTTAGCCTACCCTCTGTTCTTCAATAATTCGAGAAAACACACACACACACACATACATAAAATCACATCATTTAATTTGTTTTTTTTTGAGAAATGAACCGAAAGCCCTAATCTTTCGAGCAGACGCTAAAAATGGGTAAAGAGGTGCCAAAAGGCAGCACCCAAGCAGCAGCTAGCGAATTTGATTTGAATTACGTTAAATTGAATTATATTGTAGATACAGCGTGAGTGTATGTGTGTGTATGTGGGTGTGTGAGTGTGTTTTTTTTTACTACACCACTTACTGTGCCCTGCTCTTGCTTTCTGATCTCGGCTTCCTCCTATTACTGTCTAGTTTATATCGTACCCGGTCGTGTAATCAGGCAAAAATCCAATCAGGGTTCCCATTTCCGGGCTCCTCCTGGTAGCATGGCTCATCCTTCCAGCAGTGTCATAATTATTTTCCTCACACTTTGCTCATTCTAAAGTGTACGTTAACATTTTTTTTGTTGTTGCAACATCCCTACTGTTGTTTGCCCCTGCCTTTTAGTCGAGTGTGTTCTTTTTCTTTCCCCCATTTCTCTCCCTTCGGTGTGCATGTGATGTGTGTCTAGGTTTTTGCTTTTTTTTTTTTGCAAAAAGGTTTTTTTTCTTCATTTCTTTCCTTCGCCGTGTTTTGTTTGTTTGCTTTTCACCAATCGATCCAATCATAAACGATCTTTCCCGCCCGGCGGCTATCGAAACGATGCCCAGCAGGGATGCTGTCACACCGTTAGCACCGATAGGGGCTCGATTCGGAAACGGGCACCAACCCGGCAGGAGGTTGGTTCTAGATTTCCCAGCTCTGTCCATGTGTTTGCTCTTGCCGTGTGTGCTTGCATCTGTACAGTAGTAACGATCGTTTCGCTACCGAACGGCAGAAAGGTAGTAGTTTGCCGGGCACTAATCACCATCCCCATCCAAGCGGCTGGACTTGGGAAAGGGGGAAAAAAAAACGGCAAAGTCACGACGGTGGATACTCTTTAATCCCAATTTACGACGGTGAAAATGAACGGGCAATCGAACTGGTTAATGGTTTCGCATCCGGTCCATTTGAGACCCGATGCGACACCCGACACCTGCGCGCCAGAGTGTTCAGTTGTCCAACACACTGTGCGACTATGTGTTTCTTTTTTTTCTCTCATCGCCCTCTACGCTCGTCCAGTTTGAAATTTCAAATCACTAACGTTTTTTTTTTGTTTCTACACCCGGGATAAGGAAGGCCTGCAAAATGCCCGGAACCGTCCCCGGGGATAGCCTGCATACTATGCGCACCGTTAACCACGGTTTATGGGATATGGGCCACCCTTCCGGGATAACTGCCGAGCGTCGGAATTGTATCAAGCAAACGACCAAGCAAGATAAACATATGAAGACGAAAAAAAAAAGATTGCAGTTAGACCACATCTGGGCTTAATCTTGCAAACTTCATGCGAGAGCCACGAGGACACGAGGAAATAAGGTCCTCGGTAAAAGAAACTCATTACGCTAAGCGAAACGGCGTTAGCCACATCGACTCTGGATCAATTTAGCTGTTTTTTGCAACGCCGCAGCGCTTAAACAGCACTTAACGAGCAGTTACGCTGCAGCTGTTTTGACAATGCACTGCTCTCGGGAGCGTTACTGCTTCCCCCAAGCAACAAGTGTCACGCACCACTAACAGGTTGAGCACTTTCATGCTGCATTATCTTCCATCTCTCTTGTTCTTCTCATCCCTCTTTCCCTTGTTCTGCAACATGCGTAGCCCCTAATAGCATTTTAATTGTGCTGCTTTTTTTAAAAAGTGATTATATAATAATAAAACAGACATATTTAAAAAGGAAAAAAATAATAATTAAAAACGTTGTACTTACCGGAAAAACAAACAAACAGGGTTATTTGTGTTGTCGTGCTTTGGTTTGAAGTTTTGTACACTAACACAGACACAAATACTAGCACCAGTCACCGAATTACACCAAGTAAATTTGTTTAGCACCAGTTCGGTTTCATCACAGCACAGCGTGCATTTTGTGTATTTAGACAAAGATCACACACAAATGTGAAGTCTGATTGTTAAAATCACCCGGAAGTTACCGCTGGATCCTGCCAATCAGCTGGGTTGCTGGTCGTGCCCTCTCCGCTGGTTTGTGCAGCACGGGCCGCATTTAATGGTTGATTGCAGAGAGCGAGATAGAGCGCTTTGTTGCGGTTTTGCTGGATACGTTGTGTCCTCGTGCTCCAGGGTAACGGGGAAATGGTTGGTGTGACTTGTACCTTCGGTGACTTCGACCTCCGGGGATGCGTGATTTTTGGAAGAGAAGTCGCCTACGGGTCGGTTAACAAAACCACACAAGACTGTTTTTTGTTTTGTTTTGGAGCGGTATTAGGAAAACACACTAGAACACCACGCCATCAGCAGCAGAAGTTGCAACTAGAGTAGTAGTAGCAGCAGCAGCAGCAACAGGCAGTCACCAAAAAAGGCCGGTGTTCCTGGTGTTGTGTTCGGGAGGGAAGATTTTTGGGAACCGTTCGCTGGCGCGTCAACTATCGAACTGATGCTGCCTGGTTCGCATCCGTTTCCTTTTCGATACCTCTAGGGTGCCGCGTACCGGGAATGGCCGGTGTGCTGGGTGCGCGCGGTTTAGGTAGCAATGCTTGACGTTACTAAAGGGGACGGGATGTGGTGGGAACCAGGTTGGGAACGAACCAGGAACTCTGGTCCTTTTCAGCCTTGCACCGCGATAGATACATGTTGGGATGGATTTTGCTGCAAGAGATTAAGCGAGATAGAACGAATGCGGGTAAGCGAGTGGGCGCAAGTTAGTTAAGCGAGCGATAGACAGTGATGGAGAATGCGTGAGGGAGAAAGGGCAAATTGTTACGTACTATCGCTAAAAGAGGATACTCCTATCCTGCTGGCTGCCTTATTTTGCCTCATGCCCTTTCCACTTTCCCTTGGCCCCTTTGCTAACCCACACAATCCAGTGATGTGATGTGTCCTGGCGCGCCATTATCTGCATGCTCCCGGCCTTTCATGTACTACATTATGTGGCCACCCACCCACCTCGTTCCTCGTGGATGCTTGGGTCGCTTCCCTGTTCTAGTGGCTTCCTGCCCAAAAGTCTCCCCCCTCTCGAGCTTCCCCACCTTCCATCTTTTTTCATTCTCTCTCTCTCTCTCTTTTTCTCTCCCTCGCTCGACACATTGTAGAACCACTAATAGGAGAAAGGGGGTGAGTTTTGCAAGGAGGGTGTGAGGGGGATGGGAGAGAAAAGGTGGCTGAGCGGGGGTTTGTTTGGTGGTGCGAAACGGGTATGCTCTAGGTGCAAGAATAACATACCAATCTCCGCTACCAAACCACCTGCCCCCCCCCCCCCC